>CAKNWT010295135.1:797-18730 GCA_932066315.1 Andricus coriarius | reverse complement strand
ATTATATATACTTTTTTTATTTTCTGTATATCTGCTCGAATTTATTAATGATTTATTATGATTTGAATACCATCAAAAATTAGGATTTAACACTACACATTTTGATTTATAACTTGCCAATTTTGTGTAACACTCCCTCTTAGAAGCCCTATTCATGATGAAAAACTGAAAATAACTGAAAATTAAAAAAATTAAGCATCCACTGGGTTCTTGGAAAAATGTTTCGTTACTGGCGACTGAACAACGTGAATTTACCACCAAAGATATTGACTGAACGTTGTACTGACAGGTGAAAGTGAAATTTGGTGTTGACACTTGTTACTTGACATGTCGCTAGTACACGGTCCGCGTTTTTACGACGTAGTTTGATATTGCTTTATGTGAATTTTTTTCATGGAAATGTGTGTTTTTTGAAAGTGTTTTTCGATAAAAATTAAAGGGGGGATTATCTCGCTCTCGGAAACTCTCGATTTTCGATACGGAAACGATACGACAGTCCACACGTTCAGAGTAGTGGCTCTGTGCCTGCGCCGTGTTTTGGCTCGTATAGGTTAGAATTGCTAGATTCGTAAATACAAATGTTGAATGTCAACTCGGAATGTTATGCAAATGTCAGAAAAACTATATAAACCTAAAGATTGTGTCAAGTATCCGTTCTTTCAAATTAATCAAGTCTAACCTATTTCTGGCACGAGCATCGGTCGGTTTTTTCTTTTAGCTTACTCTATATTTATAAGCATTACGTGTTTTTATAAGTGTCGTTTACTAAAGTCCGGTTGAAGTTTTACGTGATATAATTATTATTTACAAAGATTGTGAATACATTAATTGTTAACGGAATACGTTAACATGGCAAGTGGGGAAACAGGTGTGCAGCATCACTCTGGGGATGATATGAGGTGGAAGAAAGATCTTATTTCTCAGTTACGGCAGAGAAACAGATCTCAAACTTACTGTTTTCATGATCTTATAAGTTTGCGTAAGTTGTCAATTTTTTTAACTAGTCGAGTTTTTAAATATATTTGTCAAAAATTATTATATTAAGACTCGAGCTAACTGATTGTAGAGGTTATGTTCAAACATGTATTATGGTAAATTGAACTACAATTCAATAAATTAATAAAACATTAGTTTATTTCATAACTGTAATATGAGACGATAAAACAGTTAAGTCGATTGAATGAATAATAAATTTATTACATTTTTTTAGTTCAGTTATGCGCATATTTAAATTCTCTTTATATTTATTGATATTTCAATTTATTTCTCTACATATTTTTTACTTATTGTTTCTTAAATTACAATTCTACTAAAATATATTGCACTAAACTCGCATTCTACCGTTACGAATATTTTATTTCTTAATACATGGTCAAATTTTGTCTTTTAATATCATCAGGATTATTTGATGACTTTGTGGATAACGAAATTTATTATAGTTCTTCACTTAAAAGTAATTTATGTTTCAAAATGTATAATTTTTAACTGGTTCTATTGTGCAGATAATCGACTCTTTGAAAGTGCAAACACGTTAAGAGGAGAAAATATTCAGCTCTCGATAACGAATGAGAAACTGTACCGTGAGATCGCAATAGGAAGTTCGGGTACAGGTTCTAATATCGAATCAAGACTCCTAGCACAAGCAGAAGAATTGGCAACTTTGCATAGGAGACGTGGAGAACACACGCAACAAATTGTAGATCTCAATAACAAATTGCAATTTTTTCAGAAGGAACTTCAATCAAAAGAAGCCAGGTATGGCAATACATTTATTAAATAAGAATAGAAGTTTGACAGCTTTGCTGATAATATGTTGAGCCGACGAATATTCTGGGTGTGCTTTTAAAATAGGGATACAAAGCTATTTAATATTTTATTTGGTATCACTGCAACATACCAAAATAATTTGAATTAGATGCTTAGAAACTGATTTGATCAAAATTGTAAAGTGGGTTATTCCATTTTATTTCCACAAAGTAGGCTGTGGCCTTATTTTTAAAAATGTTGAAACTTCACTATAATAATTATCTATGTTTTCGGAACTTATTTTTCTCAGTAATTTGTTAAATTACTTTTTTTTTATTTTCGAAATTTGATTTTCAATGTGCAAGGCTACAGAAAAATGTTACGTTTGCATTTTGGAATTGACAAAAACTTAAATTCTACCATTTGAAATGGAATCGCATTAAATCAGAAATAAAGGACGAAAATTGTATTTAAAAAAAAAACTAAAACATAATAATTTTTCAACACTTTCAAAGCGTTATTAAAATCGCAGTGTTAAATTTTTTAAAATAAAAATTACCTCATAATGTTCATTTTTTATATCACTATAGAGTTTGAACCCTTTTTAAATTTTTGATGCTGAAATATTAAAACTGCAGTTTTAAATTCGTTACTTAATTCGTTAAGTATATGTAAATCAATTCTTCATTTAATCACTCTGAAAAATTGTCTTTGGTCCTGAGCTCAAATTCCAAAGTCTGATATAAAGTGAACCTTGTGAGCTAAGTTTTAATTTTTTAAATTAAACACTGCCATTTTAATAATGTTTCGAAAGTGTTGAAACATGGTTACATTTCAGTTATTTTTTAAATCAAATTTTCGCATATTATTTCATATTAAAGTTACTTTTCCTCGTGTTATATAAAAGTGTTGAAGACTGTCGATTACGTCTGATTTTATTCCATTGCATTCTAAATGGTACAATTTGAGTTTTTCTCAATTCAATAATGAATATAAATGTGAAAATATTCTGCAGCCCTTGCACTTTAAAAATTAAATTTCGAAAGAAAAGAAATTTTAAATTTAAAACTTCAATATTTAGTTCAGGCATCTCGTAGGAAACCCATTTTATCTAGGTAGAGTGCGTTTTTTTTATAAATCACTTTAGAAAAAAGTGTCAAACAACAAAATTAATATAGACAGAATTTTGGGAAAGAAAAAGGATCTTCTATCTTCAATAGTTGCCCACTTTTAATCCTTCAAAGTAAGCGGATTTTTTTTAAGTGGCTGAAAATTTAAATTCTGGAGTTTGCACCTGTACTTTGGAACTTGTTAATTTTACAACAAAATGTTATGAATATTCATTAAAGTAGACGTGATTTCCAGTAATTCTTAAAAAAAAAACAATGAGGTAACTCCCATAAGTCACAAATTATGGACATGGAACTTTCACCCTTTTTTTCGGAAAAATCTGTGTACTGAAATATGTACTTGCGACCGTATTTAAACATTTGGGGTGCAAATATATATGCATCTTTAATTCTTTAAATATACTATTTTATTATTTTAGTGTTCGAAAATGAATTTCTTTAAATTACACACACACTATAACTTTTGTGCACATTTCATGTATTTTCTTTGTGAAACTTGCCGTCAGATTATCTGTTTTCGACAGTGAATTAAGTCAAAAAAAAGAAAACGTTATTGGAGGGATCTGTTTTACAACATTTTATTATTTTATGTATAAAGTGCGAAAAATGTATAAACTATCCATTACGGATAAAACAATTATTTTTAAACTTTGATAATGAAGGAATTATTACATAAATAACGATTTCTGAAGTCCTTCATTTCTTTTTTCTTTTCCGGTACCATAATCACAGTGCACATCGAATATTTTTTTACCAGTATTTTCAGGACATCGCTCGTTCTTAATTAATTTCAGTTATTTTTATTATCTATATTATTAATGAAATAAACAAGCTAACCACATTTTGTTATTTATCATAATAAAATAATTTTTATTTGATTCATTAATTGTTATTATTGAAGTTTAAACTATTCCCAAATGATTATTTTATAGTCTTTCCTTCATTCTCTGTCAACAATAGACTGTAGGTAGATTTCATAAAACACCCACAAAACTGATAGCCTGAAGTGTATTATTTAAAAAGTCGTGGTACGATTAGCTGAACCTGGAAAAGGAGCTGTTATTTCCAAAATTTCCGTAAAAATAATCAGATTTTTTTCAGTAATATTATATAATATAATAACAAATTTAAAAAAATCTGTTAGATAATACATTTTGTAACGTAAAATAAAAAAGGTGTATTTTTAGAGTTACAGATGCATATATCACACCAAAATGCTTAAATACGGTCGCCAGTACATTTTCCAGTACAGACCGATTCTTTCGAATGAAAAGGGTTAATGTTCCATGGTAATAACTCGTGATCTATGTGAGCTAGACGAGTAATTTTTGTTTTAGGTTTACGAAAAATGCCTTGCTCTAGAACTTTTTCTTTTGTCATTAATGTCACTTAATCCAAAAAAGAGCTATTTTAAAAAAGCTGAACACGAGTAATTTTCCCTGACTAATGGGTAAAAAAATTGTCAATTTTTATGAGGTCATAAGTCATGACATATCGGAGCTAGATTATTGTTTTTTAGAATTACTGGAAATTACGTCTACTTAAATTAATATTCATAACTCTTTTTCCTAAAATTAAGAGGTTCGAAAGTACAGATGCAAACTTCAGAATGTGATTTTTCAGGCACTATACAAAAAAGCCGGTTACTTTGAAGGATCATAGCTCGGCACCTATTGAAGAGAGAACGTTCTTTTGTTAATTTTCTTAGAAATTTGTCTAGTTTGATTTTGCTATTGGGCATTTTTCTCTAAAATGCAATGGGAGGGGCCAATCTATGTAAATACGTCTTTTTGAACTTTTTTCCAAAATAACTCGTAAAAGACTACCAGATGCCTGGAATATATTGCACAATTTCAAAATAAAGGTCTTAATAGTATAGCGATTTTTAGTTTCATAAATTCAAATTCAAATCCTTCATAATTAGACAATTTGCAATTTAAATATTATAAATACGAATCAATTTAAATGAAAAAATTAGTATCATAGATTTAAATAATTCAACTGCTTAAAATTGTATAATATTTTTACGTTGACGGAATCAAGTATAAATGCTAAATAAAATAATTAAAAATTTTAATTATTTTTTTATAGGAAAATTTTGGATTGTTACAATATTAGAATTGTTTATTAACAGGATTAATTTCAGCTTTATTAGTAAAGCTTTTTGTGTATCGTTTGATAATCAATATTTAATTATTCATTTTTATTTACTGTCCTGCGATTAAAATGGAACAATTATAATTAATCGCGAAGAGAACAAATTTAAAGTATGCGGTGTTTTCTACTAAAATATTGGCATTTAAGTTGTTTTCATTTGAATTGTTCCTGGCGTTACAAATCTCAAATTTTATTTGATCAATAATATTATCCACAGAAAATGTATTGTAATTAATTTTACGCTTATATAAAGTATATTAAAAATAATGCATTATTTCTTTTTATCACCGTTTAGCCTCGAAGAATGTATGGAACTTAACAATACATTACGTTCCGATATTTCCAAGTGCATAATGAGGGAGAAGGAGTTAGAAAATGTCAATCAAACGCTTAAGGACGAACATCAAGCTTTGCAGCTTGCCTTTGCTTCTCTCGAAGAAAAACTTAGGAAAGCACAAGTATGTCTAATTTTTAGTTTTATTATCAGCCCTCACTATCAGGGCGAGTCGAAAAAAGCAAATTATTTAAAATCAAAATGAGACCATATACAAAAGTTGTTTTTAGGGTAAGAATCACTGCAACATTTTTTTCTTATCAACATTATAGTTGAGCGCAACGGCCATAAAGATCAAAAATAGGTTTTTTTAAATTTTCATTTGATTTTCCAACGGCATTGAAAAAAGTGCTATACCAAAATTGTAGATCTGGAAAAATGACACCGTCTTTCGGCTGTGACTTTTTTGGATTAATCATGTGTTTTGGTGAAAAATAAAGACATCAGAAAAAATTAATCGAAAAAAATAAAATATACTATACTTTGTTAAGACTTTTTACATAACGACGCCTCCAGTCAATATGAGTCTTATCTTCTGACAGCGCCGTGTATGAGACTATGCGGTGTGTATAAGCATGGGGTTATAGTTTCATATTGAATGGAGGCTTCTATGAATAATATTAAAGAAATACGTGGATTTCAAATTTCGATATATATTTTTTATTTTTTTTTCCACAACGGTTTTTCTAAATTTTTATATAAAAAAAGCATGCAGAGTTTGTAATTCACCAGTGGATGCAATCGACGAGTTTAAATAATAAGATTCCATCTCGGATAAACTATATGAAAATGGAAAAACTCGCGTGGCTAACTCTCAAAGCTTCAAAATCTCATATAAATTGTATTGGCGAAATCAGTGCCCTCAACTCTGTAGCACCTATTTATTTGGACACGTCGAAATGTGTGTGGTGAATGGCGATTTGTATAATTCTACAATAAATGAATTCAATACAGTTAAAAGAAAATATGAATTAAATACAAAACAATAAGCATATAGTAGCTCTATCGATACTGGATGCTGTTCATATTTGAGCATGCAAGTAACGCATTTTAATTAATGAATTAATTAAATTTACGTCAATACGATAACATATGACTGTGAACATGTTTAAACTGAACAAATTATGAAATAGAAATAAGATATTACTTATGATTCATTTAATTGATGTTTTATAATAAAATAGGCTAAAATGAAACCTGTAATTGGTTACATACAACTGCTGGGAGTCAATAAATGGGAATTGAATTGAATCTACCAGTTTTGTACTGCCCTGTTTTCAATACCATTGGAAACTCTTTCGCTTGGGTATAATGTTGAAAAAAACACACACAAAATAGTGAAAGGTTTTTTTATCTATAATTTCATTTGGATAAAAACAGATTTGCTAATTAGCATATTAAAATCATATAAAAATACCAATCCGTTTTATGCACTATTTTCAAATACTTAACCTTTAATGATGAACGTAATTTTTTCATACTTATGAATACATATTGTTAGCCAACTTATACAAGTATATGAAGGGACATTGGAATAAGTAAGAAATTAATACATTTGATCAACTTGTATTATTAAAAATCTTTCAACACCAGAGGGGGGAGGGACCCACATACAGAAACATGGTGCGGTCTCTGAGACCGCACGTCCATACTCAAAGTTTAATAGAATACAATTCTAAATTGAAACAATGGACAGGACAGATATCCCATCAATTCCTCTGTTCTCAATTGCTAAAATCCGCTAGTCGTGATGAAATTATGTAATAATTATATTCAAATTTACAGGAAGAAAATCGGCAGTTGGTGGAACGATTAATCAAATACAAAGCCAAAGACGCAGATAAGATGAACGAGGAAAATGACAATTTCCTAAAGTATGTACAATATTGTGAGCTTCATTATCGTAAAAATCTATTAATAGCTATGTCAGTATCTTGTATTCGTTATTATCGTTAAAACACTTCTATACCCTGCAATTTTTCCGAATTCCCTGAAATATTTGAACGCAAACACAGCTATCTACACGTAATTAAAAGTAAAATATAGTTAACAATAATTTATTCTTAAAAGAATTTGAATCAAGTGTGTTAGAATTCTCTGTCTACACTTTCTTCAAGTCTACTTACTTTTAAGCCTAATCAATCTGACGTATCAATTTTACATCCCTAAAAAGCAAATAAATCTTATTAGTTGGGTGGTTGTTTCCTAGTAGATTTAATTCTGCATGATATCTTATTTGATGAAGTCTTAGTTGTTTATAGAGTAATATATATAACTAGAATTTAGTTTTTGATTAGTAATTTACCTTAAAGGAGAAATAGTTTGAAGGTTGTAATATTATGAATGAAGTAACTTTTTAGTAATTTATAGTTATGTATATAATAAAAATTGGAATTTAAAACATTTCGTAAGTACGGTTTTGCACGTTCTAGACATTAGTTATTTTTTATATGTAGAAGTTTGGCTTTAGTTTGCATGTTTGGAACTCTTACACTAAGTGGTCACTTTTACACAAGAAAGACTTCTGAAACCTGATATTCAAGATTCTTCTTTAAGGCAAGTTTTTCTCATTACAGAGGATCTCAAAATAATGTGCTTTTCACACTGCGCTTAATGTTTGCTTTATTCCCGATTATTTGTGTAATATTTGTGCAGTATTTAAACAATGGAATATGTTTATACTGGCTTAAAGAAAATCAAAGCTTGAATAAAACTCAAGCGATTTTTAAATAGATATGTATCTTTATTATTTTTCTACATAACAGTTCATAGTATTTTATTCCTAAGAACAATGAAGATTGTTATTAATTGTAATTATTGCATTTTGTTATTTCATTGTAGCCAAAAATACGTTGTTTTCTTTAGTATTATAAGCGTGGCTAAAAACAACAAAAACATTTCTATAGAGCTTTGCTGCTCTAGCCACTTCACACTGCTTGACATTTTCGTTTCAGTGAGAGTTTTACCAGCCCGACAGCCTTTTTGATGCATACCATTTCAAGGTTTGGGTAAGTTCAACGAAGAGACAACATTCTATGAAATGAAATGTCATGCTTAATGCTGAATAGCTTTTGGGCTGGTAGCAATTACACGTTATTTTATCAGTAATTTTGTAAGATGACACATTCAAACCAAAAGACACAATCTATCACACACATTTATACTTGACTATTTTTTAAATACTTGATGTGCATTGATAAAAGTTGGATATGTCATTTTATATTTTTGGATACAAATTCTCACATTAATTTATTCATTCTAATACCAGGATTTTTATTTCGCCATATTCTTTATATGTCTGTGATCTCTCTTCATATTTGTACAGACTGAAAACTAAATACACTTGTCGAAAAGTAACGTTGTGTGAGTGTATTGTCTACTTGTTGATAAGCTTTTTTCTCGTTACTAGCAGGTACTTCATGTCATAAGTATTGAAATAATTATAATTGATGATTTTTATTTTCTAGGGCCAAAATTTAAATATAATGTATGTATTTAAAATTTAGAAATCATCTTAAGAAATTGTGTCTAAACATTTTAGGCGGAAATCATTAGGTACTTTATTTTGTCTTATGTCTTATTATTTAAATTCTAAGCGTTGATCAACAGTTCAAAATTACAAAAGATTTAAAGGAAATCGTCCAAATGAGAAACTAACACTTCTAAATAAAGTTAACAATAAAGCAACTAATTTTTTTTTGATATTTACGTATATTCTGACTCAACATTAGTTATCATTCACGTCCACATGAAATGAGATATATCTAGATGAAAATTTTGGGAAATCAAATAAAAGGAACTAACGAACGTTTCTATGGTCTTAAATTTTTATAATGACCAAAAAGTACAAAAATAACTTTTTTTGCAATTCTAAAAATGTAGGGCCATACAAACGTTCCTTAGTGCCTTTTATTTAAATTTCCGTATTTTAATTCGGTATCTCGTTTCGTATTAGGGAAAAAATGTCAGTAGTGTGGGAATCCGGTAAGTTTAACATGGCCTTAAACTGTAAATAATCAGAATAGTTTTCTATATTGCACGGAATATTATCATTTTGAATGTGGTTAAGGGTTTATTAGAATTGGAATTCTTAATTTAAAAAGTTGGTAATTTCTTTTCACAAGTGCATGTCTGTATGATATTTAAAAGAGTACCTTATTTAATTAGTTAATGACATTTTAGATTCTTCTCGCATGATTTATTTTCTTTTCCATCGCAGTAACTTTCACACTCATTATCAATTAGTTAGTGATCATGAAAGCTTTTAATTGTGTTTTCTTGATACTTCAGTGGATTAGCTTCAATGCAAAGCTTTACAGATCGTAATTAATTTCAGTTAATATGCCTTAATTTATTTTAAGCCCCGAAGTCAATAAATGAGTTTGAAGAACAAAAAATGTGGATTTTGTTTTAGTTATATATTTGTGTTATATTAAAACAAAAAAAAATTCATAAGCTCTTTCCCATTTTTCTGAAACATAACTAAGTTGCTGTGAAGAGTGCAGATGTTTTAGGTCAATGTCAGTAAGTAGATTCATTAAAATAAGTATTCAGTATTATTAACTTTCACTATTGTTTTGTTTTCAATCCTTTGTTGAAGAAACAATATGTTGGGATTGAGAATATAACAAAATAATACTAAACCGGGGAGTAGCTTCTAAACATGTAACAGCTGAGGCGGCTTTTGTGATAATTTGGTTGCAGCCAAAAATTTTGTAACTTTATGGTCATGTCATACTTTAACCCGATTGCTACCTTTTCCGACATTTTTTTGGAACAACTCACGTTCATACGAAATGAAATATCGAGTTGAAAATTTGGAAATTTAAATAAAACAGCACTAAAGAACGTTTAAGTGGTTTTAAGTTTTGATGATTACAAACAAAATTCGTTTTGCTATAAAAATCCAGGTCCAGACATAAGTTCCTTCTATAAAATCAAAATGACTATCTAAATATGAAACAAAAGTCCACTCCCTAGCTGAAGTATTGTTGAAATGAGAGCAAGAACGTTTGAGTAAAGAAAATCATCCACGTTCGAGGAAATTGATGTGGAAGTTGACAGTCTCAAATTGGCACTTACCTAAAATTCGAGCAGGCTCGGCTGTAGATTGCGATGAAAAATTCAATTTTCAATTTAAATAAAATATAAAAAAATGCTCTATTACTCCTAAGATATTAAGTATCTGAATGCGGGTAAATAATACGGGATGGAGATTAAAAATTAAATTTTCAATTTTTTGCAAAAATGAAAATATGCTTTCGAGACATGAGGATGCGTACTAAAAAATAAAAAATGTCCAGGGTAAAAGAACCCATGGGAAAGGTGACTTCGTGAATTGCGAATCTGTTATTTGCAGATTGAGGTTTTTAAAACTGAATTGGTTTTCGACTATGTTAATCGGTTAGTTTCTCGAATGGTTTCGAATTTGCAATTTACTACAATGTCCATTTCAAGCAAAGTCATATTGAATCGGTTTACCCTTTTTTTGAATGAGATCGATTTTTCTGAGGTTAGGCTGGCATATTTCACATGATTTAAAAAATGTATAAATTATTGAGAGATTAAGAGAAATTGTCATAAGCCTGACAAACAAATAATAAGGAGTAAAATTCTGTTAGAAACCAATCGGCGGCAATCTGGAATTCCTGTGACAGATACGCTATTCAAACGATTTTGAAACCCATTCAAAGCAAGTGAATGGATTTTTGTTTCCTAGGTGGCATATCCCTAAAAAATTATCCCGTTCCGAAAAACTAAAAATTGAAGATCGCAACATTTTTTGCTTAAAAATCTTTAAAAAATAAAGAAATATATATTTTTTTCATTAAATCGTAATAATTTCAAGAAATATCATCGCTGAATGTTTGAAAACAATTATTTACTACTTTAAAATTTTAACTAAAACTTAATTCAATTTTTTTACACAATGTGTAAATATCTCGTTTCATGTGGATTTGAGTTGTTAAAAAAAGTCGGTAAGGTAGAAATTGGGTAAGTATGACATGGCGTGTGTTCTAAATTTCCAATAACTGGTAACTTTAATTTTCCTTATCCTAAAGTTACTTGACGTTTGAACAGCAGGTAAATTGAAAGGTTTTAAATGAAAATAATTAAAACAAGTTTAACATTTTTCTTTCTCTCTTGCAATTATTTTGTAATTTTTTAATACTTCGAAGGGTGGCACTTTCCCTAAATTCGTAATTATTAATTTTGTATGAAGCAACGATAATTTAATGTTCATGCCAAAAGTCCCATTTTCAATCAGTTATAAATGGGATCAAAATTTCTCATTAAGTCTTGCAAATTTAGTGGGAACGTGCGAACATAGTTAACTAAAGGATTAAGTATTGAATGTATTTCAGTATCGAAAATGTATTATAGAGACTAGAACAATATTACGGCACACACGTCAAAGCTTTGTTCCAATATCGCATCAACATGTATTACTAAACTAATTGATGCTGACAGCATTTCTCTTTGTCCTCAATATTTTGTGATAAAGTTAATTTCTGAGGAAGCTAAATTTGAATTTCTGTATATATTAAGCAGTACAGTTTCACTCAATTATGTAATTGAGTGAGTATATATTCTTTTAGTCTCAACTAAGCTGCCCATGAATTATTTCAGCTTCGTTTTTACTTTAATTTTCTAATAGAGTTATTTGAAGCAATATTTAATGACAATATATTTTTCGGTTATGTCACAGGAAGAGGCAAGCAAAAATGCAAAAGGAATTAGAGGATGCTGCACGAGATACTCGACCTGTTAGTCCTGATCGCCTTAGTGTCAAAGAAGGAATTGTTGGTCTTCCAACCGCGGTACCTACCAACGTCTCCATCAAATTTGTACGTTGATGAACATATGATAGCTTATATTTATAACCTCATATCTGCAAAATATTTTAGAAAGGAAATCATTGGCTCATTGGAAAATTAATCATTTATTACTCACCATTATCACTGCAGATGATGAAAAATGAACAGAAAGTATTACAATTTTCTAAGATGAGATTTTTAAGTTACTATCAATTCAGTATTTAAAATTAGGCTAAAAATAAGTCAGTAATTTTCGATGACGATATATTTACTATAATATTACGTTTACCAAATTGAGTAAATCTGATTCAAGTTTCATTTATCATTACAACTATATTCCTGCAAACTTCAACTTCTTGTGGAGAAGGATTTTTAGAATTTAAGGAATTTGTTTTCTTCTCTTTTTTACATTAGTTTAAGAACAGAAAAACAAATTGCTCGGAAAATTGCCACTGGAAGTTGAAGTTTCAGAGTTTTCGACTGTATAAGTTTGACAGTAAGTACATTTTTTTTTAAATCGTGGAATCATTTATTTACTCTGTTCATAGCGTTCATAATATTTTAAGAATATTGTGTTTTCGATTGCCGATTAGTATAAGTTATTCTGTACATTATTTTTGTAATGTGTCATTTGTCGGCGAATATTGATACATCTACTGCAATAAATGTAAATATGTGCAACAATATTATTCTTTCCTATAAGGATTTTAATACAAGCGAAATGTAGATTAAATTTTAAATGTTCTGAATCAAATACATCTTTAATATTAACTTATAGTTTTTCCCTATAATAAAGGGAAGTTTATTGTACATTCAAATTGTGAATTATTTACAAAGAGTAAAATAATATGAAATTACAGAAATAAAATAATTTTCAAAACTCTTAAGACACATTGCGAGTAACGTTTATCATCTCCTCAAATAAACTTAAATTTTTTTGTAATCATCGCAAAGAGAATTTTAATAGAAGCCTTTTGATATTATTTATTTGTATTGTCTCTGGGTTTTGGAATTAAAAAGGACCTTCAATAGTATATTATTCATAAAAGTAGTTTTAAAGATGGAAAACCCTAAGATTGATTAAAAAACAATAGAACATTAAAATATTTTTGTTCGCACAATATTTTGTCGTGTCTACCGAGAATAAAATAAACATTATATTTATATAAGTTCTAGTAGATAGCGAAATTGTCAAAAAATAGGATTTTATAGCCACCGTGTAAATTAAAATTGGTTCTAAAATCTTCGGGATTAATTTTTCCGAGAAAACAAAATATTATTGTTTTGTAGGTCTGAACTTAAAAATCTTCTTTCATTTGTTAACAAATTAATTCTCGATTTTTTTCAGATTTAGAAAGAAATTTTAAATCTGGGTCCAGGGCCTTTAATAAACAACTTACATTGGAAAAAACGGTAACTTAAGTTTCTTTCACGTAAAAATGAAAAAAGCTTTATGTGGAAAGGTTTTTCTATTTGATGCAAAACAATTTCCAGTCATTGTTGGCATCATTTTTCGCCTTCCTTATGAAGTATTTATCACTTTTATAGAAGCAAACTATTGACAAAAACAAAAACTTGCTTAGAAGAATAGTAAACGAAAGTTCTAACTTATATTATTAACATAGAAATTTACCTATTTTATTTGTAGTTGAATATTTTAACAATAAATTTTAACTTTAATAAAAGTGCACGGGAGTTATTGCAGTAATCGAAGCAGAATCAGACGATATTTAAAAATTGTTAAAGAAATGTTAACATAATTAATTAATTTCAATTCAATATTTGAACAAGGATTCTGGTTGGATTTAAAGGTAGAATAGTTTTTATTGTAAGTTAACAGTTGAAAGATTCTAACTTTAGATTCATTTACAGAGTGTTGTGCATTGTTTTAAAGATGAATTGGAAAACAAATGAATACGTCTGTACAAATTGGTGGATTTTCCATCAATGTTAAATTTGTCTTTGTTTTTTAATGTTACTTCGTATTCTATAAATATCAGTTAATTTCGCATTAATGTTGTTATGAAATAATGTCAGAATAATTTTTACGCATTCGGCAAATGCATGGCGAACAAAATATTTCTAAGAGCATGTTCGAAAAGCCATAATTTCTTTTTTATAATATCCATTAATTTTACCGTAAGTTTGAAAGATATGTTTTGATAATAATAGATCTAAAGAAATGGAATTTTCTTGTGCATTGCGCATCGTAAAAGTCATCAATAGTTTTTAAATACATGTGTATGTTTCATTCACAATCGCCTGCTTTTTCTTGAGTTCAAAATGTAATCGCTTTTTCACATCTAACATATTTAAATTTGTTAGGATTATTTCCAGATTTGGTCAAAAACAAATCAATTGAAGGTAAAATTATGGAAATAAATTCACTGAAAAAAGGGAATAGATCCAACTATTCCGGCTTTAAAATATGCTGCTGCTTCATTGGTTGGCACAACTATTTTTCTTGTTGATCTTACTACACGTATTGTTAGTTCAGCAAGCAGAATAATACTATACAAAAAGTTTGCGCCACCCAATAAAGTAGCATTGGCGTGTTCAGTATTTACAAATCAAAGAAGAAAGTATTACAAATCATTAAAATATTAAAAAGAGTTGTTGTATATTTTATAGCTCGTTTACTGCTGTATAGGCAATAAAATTGGATATCCATAATCGCAATGGTTTGCATTTGTACATTTTCATTATTGTCTTCTTCGTACAAAATTGTACACGTATAAACTTGCACGGTAACTTATGTTTTGGCAATCATCCTGTAATGGCAATGCCATTGTAAATCGTGTGGCTTAGCAACAAGTATCGTATTCCAAACCTGGTACTCTCACAGTTTTAAATATTTTGTTGTGTGTTTCGCAGCACATATATTATTGAATCTAGTGCAATTTATCCTTCCTGTGGAACTGCTTATCACCCTCAACTAAATACCTGTTTCTTTTTTTGAGTCATTATAACATAATAGTTAAAAATACAGCGAAGCGGATGAAAGAACATTGATTGAAAGTGTTCTATAAAAAATGTAGATTCTTAAATTTTAGAATATTATATTTTCGAGTTATTTTAATCAGTTTGGAAAGTATACAAATATTTTGATTATTGAAAGTCTTTATTACTTGGAGTATATAATTTTTGTTGTAATTTTTTGTCTGTATCTTTTTTTTGACTAGCAATCTCGTATATTCTATGAATTTTAGAACTTTATTCTTGTCAAGTCCACATAATAGAAATTAGTCTCATAACTGTATTCTTTTTGTGTGTGTAGTTTTGTCATCATATATTTCCAAGGTAACAAATCTCCATTTTCTGCTTTTAAAAGTAATAACGTAGTGTTTCAAGTAGTTGCAATAAGAATAATTTAATGCGAAGCCATTATGTTCCTCCGTATGAAACTCGAGCTTTATTACGACCGTTTACTTTGGTAGAAGTTTCATTTTCAGAGTTTCATATAGAACTATACAGGTAGCGCCCAACGAGTAATAAAAAGACTAGTGTTTTATGTACTAATCTATAATAGAAGAATTCGCTCTCAAAATTGAAGTGTAAGACCTAATTTCATAGATTATTATTTATTTTATAATTGCAACGTCGTTTATTTAACATCCATTTAAAAGTGGTTAATTATATTATTTCCCATTCATTGTCCATAAGGCATGCTTTTAATTTCTGTTGTCTAACTATAAATATTACTGGCGTTTTAAAAAATGGGCATCAACAATAGGTATATATTTTTCTGGAAATCTTATAGAATGCTCACGACGGAGAAGTGAATGCTGTTAGATGGTCTCCCGTGGACAGAATTCTGGCCACCGGAGGTGCTGACAGAAAAGTCAAGCTGTGGGATATTTCAAAAGGTAATATTAATATTATTATATGTTATAGAACTTCAATAGTATATTTTTTATTCGAGGTGTCTCAAATGCTTTTCCTTTATATGGCAAATCTCTTGTTTTCCCGAAATTAAGATATGTCTTAAAGACTAAATGTCAGTTAACAAATTAAATTGTAAAGTTCTCTTCGAAAGAAACTAAAGGATAAACTCAAGGAGTTTTAGCCTGAACTATCACCTTGATTATCACTGCAATTTACAGTGGTTGAAATCGGAAAATTAAAAATTGTAGTGTTTCAAAATTTTGTTTTACGTATTATTCCATTAAGCATTTTCCCTTTCGGGGTAGGCGTGAATTGCTCGGTTGAAAATTAGTAGTGCGCGGATGTATATATAGGTATAGGCACGAAGTAGTATAAGGAGATCCAACTCTATGGGCCATTTCGGAAAATTGCACCCCCACTTTTCCGTGCCCACATCCTATAGCACTTCAGATTACGTGTTCTAGCGCCTCTTACGGAAACCGTTATAACATAGGTTTTAGAGTTGGGTTTCAGCAGTTTCAAATTTTGTCATGAGAGGCGCTACAATACGTAATCTGGTATGCTGTGGGTATGCTATAGGAAGTGGGCACGGAAAAATGGGGGGTATCCTTATATTAGAGTTGGATCTCCTTATACTACTTCGTGGGGATAGGGTAGATGGGTATATAGGTTAGGGTGGGTCGAAAATAAATACTTTTGGAATTCGAAATCGCTACAACGCGGAAAAGTAGCCTATTGGTGTTCTAAAAAAGTATACTTAATTTGGAATCGATCGACATGCAGCTTAGTTACCCACGCTCGAAAATAACGTTTAAAAAATTTCTTTTTCGCAGAGTTTTTACATTTTATTGAGTTTCAATTTTCTTTGCATACCTGTAGGTCAAAACAGTCGTCTCAATTTTTTTTCGGATTGTAATCTATCATTTTCTGAGAGATAATTCCTATTTAATTTACCATTGTTTTCGGATTTTTTTTTAACACGATTGCAAATAAGGGGAGAATTATTTCAGGTATATGATAACTTTTTAGTAACAAAAATTCATTAGAAAAAGAATCCCCAAGACCCAGGAATCAAAATTGGCAAAACAGCGAATTTTGAAAATTTTGATTTTGGTATTTTATAAATTTATCTTTATAACTTGTAGTTTAAACATTTTTTTGAGCATGTGTGGGTTTTTAAACAGAGAAATACACTAAAAAAATCCACAAGACCCAGGAATCGAAGTTGGCAACACAGCGAATTTTAAAATTTTTGATTTTGGTATTTTATGAACTTATCTTTATGACGTGTAGTTTAAAAATTTCTCTGAGCATGTGTGGGGTTTTTAAACATAGAAATAGACTAGAAAAAAAATCGATAAGACCCAGGAATCGAAATTGGAATGACAGCAAATTTTCTATTTCGGAATTTTGTGTCTAACAGAATTAATTTTTTTTATTTACTAGACTATTATGTGCGCGCGCAAGCGCGCGCTAACTTCTGTATTCATTTTTCTCATTTACTCAATTCTCGAATAACTATTTATTCGCTCAAATATCTTAATCAATCAAATTCTTGCTGAAATTATATTCTCAAAGTATGCCTGAGGTAATTGAATTGAAAAAATTCAAACTTCCATAAAGTAAAGCTTGTAATCTCCTCTTTAAAATGAGACTAAGAACATAATGAAATATTCACTTGTTCTCGACTTATAATAAAAAATGTGGAAGCATGTCCAATACGAAAATCAGTTCGCCGAGTGGCAGTAGAATGTCGAATTTAAATCTTTTGTTAACGCGCGAAAAACAACAGACCAAGAAATGTAGTCACCAATGGACCGTCCGATTTTCGTCTTGGTTATGCTTCCACATTTTCCATGACAA
>CAKNWT010295131.1:12069-26537 GCA_932066315.1 Andricus coriarius | reverse complement strand
AAGTTTACCAGAATATCTGGTTAAGTTGACCAGAACGTTGTATCCTTAAGCTACTAGAAAACTGTCTAGTAAAGATTTCTAGTTACCCTTACCAGAAATTCTGGTTAAATTTATCCGAATTTCTGGTAACATTAACCAGAAAATTGCCAACCAGAAAATTCTGATACTTTTAACCAGAATTTATAGTAAAGGCATATTTAACACTCTATTCTAGTTGAATTAACCAGAATTCTGGTTAATTCAACTAGAATTTTTTTCGAGTGAACCAAATGGTTGAATTTTCATACCGAAAATATTACTTTTCAACAAAAAAGTTAATTATCAACCAAATAGTTGAATTCTCTACCAATTTGAAATCAAAAAGACGAATCTTTAATAAATGAGTTAAAGTTAAATTTACAAAAAAAAGTTAATTTTCAACCTGAAATGAGATGAATTTTGAACTAAATATTATGAATCTTCTACCAAAGTTGATATTATTGTAACCAAAAAACATTTTTATTAGAAATCAAACACAGATGAATTCATCCCAATCAGTATTATTTTGTAACGAAATATTTGAAATTTCAACGACAAAAAAAGAGAATTTTTTACCAAAAGAGATAAATTTTGAAACGAAAAAGCCGAATTTCGATCCAAGAAAGAAAAAAATGCCATTAAATTGTTGAATGTTTAAGCCAAATCGACAAATTTTCTACAAAACAGTATCATTTTCAAAGCGGAAATATGAATTTTGAACAAAAAATGTACTTTTCATTCAAATATTTAAACTTTCAGCCAAAATAGTAGATTTTTAAACAAAAAACATCATTTTAAATCAAAATTGATAAATTCTCAATGAAAAATAGAACAGTTGATATTATTTCAACCAAAAAAGATTTAAATTTGAAATCAAACACAGTTGGTTTCAACCAAAAAGACGACAAAGTTGAATTATCAACTGGAAAAAAGTGAGATTTTTTTACCAAAAGATATACATTTTGAAACGAAAAAGCCGATTTTTGAATCAAGAAAGAAAGAAAATTTTTACTGAATTGTTGAATTTGGAAGCGAAAAAAGACAAATTCTCAACAAAACAGTTTCAAAACGTCAACATTTGTTCTAAAACAACCTAGAGCCGAAAATTCTTAATCGATTTTGATCTTTTTTAAATACTCTCAACTGAATTCCAAAGAGATTTACGAGAGCCGATTTATAAATATATTTTTTGATGTAAAATTTAATAAAATTTTTTTTTTAAACCAAATATAGTGAAAAAGGCCATTTTTACAACTTTTTTTATTTTTCCATAAACAATCCAAATAAACTCGGGATCAATAAAAATAAGTGTAGTAGCACCTAATTTTAGAAATAAATTCAAGAAATTTTTAAATTAATCATTATAAACAAATTGTAAACAAATCCGCTCAACAAATGCATTATTCGGACATTTATTCACGAAACAACATTCTGCTTTTCAATAAAATTACTTTAAACTGATATAAATGCGCTATTTGGCCACTTATTTATAGAAATACATCATTTTTCACTGGAGGGTCCTAAAATTGACTTACGAAAGTGTTGTGTTGGGAAAAAAATCGATCTTTCCAACACATCTGTTACTGTCTTTAACAAGTTATATTAACGAATACACTAAAATATTTTATATATTAATATTGTCTACTAGGTGCTACTACACTTATTTCGATTGATCCCAACTTTTTTTGGATTTTTCACGGAAAGATACAAAATAAAGTTGTGAAAATTGCAATTTTTCTCACTTTATTTGTTATTACAGAAGTGCAATAAAAATAATTTCGTTAGGAGTTTTAAATAAAAAATATCAAAATCGGTTAATAATTGTCGGCTCTAGGCTGGTTTGAAACAAATTTTGACGTTTCACCCTACTATACACCACCATAGCTAACGCTTCCGTACCTCATTTGATTATTTTTAAGGTAAACCATATTTAATTTCCTAGACATATTACTTTAAATTTATTACTATAAAAGAAAAACCCATGTTCTTAATTACAAAATAAGATGTTAATGAAAGTTTTAATTTTACAAACGATTAGTCATTTTCACTTTTTCACAATGCATAGTAAAAAAATTTCAGTCATATAAATGAATCAAAAAATGAAACTAATTTTATACAATGTGTTTAATACTTCATCATTTTTCTTTTAGAAGGAAAACTAAAGGCTGAAATGTTTAATGGAAAGTCACATTATTCATTTTGTAACACAAATTTTTTATTTTTCTGATCTAAAGGAAAAAATTACTTTTCTCTACACAATTTTAATTTCCTTCTGATTTAAAATATGTTCTTTCCACCAATGAGAAGAGAAAATAATATTCAATAATATTTTCCAGAAATTAACTCACCAAATTTAGAGGTCTTAAAGAGGGCTTCGAAATATGAATATGATAATTTGAGAAGGTTCGAAAGAGGGCTAAAGTAGGTCCAACGGTATTCAAAAGATAACGTGGCAGGTTAGGCAGAGCTAAAGTAGGTTCTATTTGGAATTATGCAGGCCTTAAATAGTGCTAAGCTTTCGATTTGGGTTAAATCACTTTATTTTTTCCACTTATAATTGAGTTTCATTAATTTTCATGGTTTTTGCTATTTGTTGATATTATGCAAATTTTCAAATCCAAACTATGGGTAACAATCGAGAATATTGCACAGTATGTTACTCATCGGTGTCCTTATTTAGTGAGAGTTTTCTTTTTTTTCCGGTATACAAATGTCCGGAATGTCTTGTTGAAAGTAGTTTAATGATCCATGATTAATGTAAATTTTTACATCAGGAATACGTTCTGAAGACAAAAAATTATAGAGAAATGAATAGAGAATAAAATGTTGTACAATATCAATTATTAGATCCCGCGAGAGATTAAGCAAACATATAGGAAACATTGTGAATGTGTAGAATGTTAAATTAGAGGATATAAAATTATAGAAAAAATAATTTTAATGACTCGAAAATGGCTTAATACAAATATTATACTTTATGAAAATAATTAATGCTAATGGATTTGAATCAGTTAAATTTTAAAGGAAACCGATTTGAAAGCCTTAAATTTCAGAAAAATCAAAGTTCTAATATAGAGTCTTAAAAATTTCAAGCTTTAAATATAAAAATAAGTATAATTACAAAACTAAACTTAAACCTCGTTTCATTGATTTTGAGTTTATTGAAAATTTTTCAGCGCAGTTCAAAAAAAGACAATGAGCCTCGATATATCCAAAAAGAAAACTTGAACTGAATAATTAGTTTATACATAAAGTAAAGAATTTAGGGAAATTCATGTGTTTTCATTAAAATATTAGCGAATCCCTTGTAAATTTATTGTCCGAAGTAGAAAAAAGTATCACCTTACTTTCAAAAAAATTACCATATTTTGCCGACGAATAATTTTGTGAATCATAAACTATACCATTAAACAAATTAGATTCTTAATACAGAATACAAAATATATTTATTTTTCAGTAATTAGGAAGATCTGCCTCACTCAGTTCAGGATAGAATGTGCAAAGGCAAAAAAATACTTTTTTAGAGGCAACTTATGAAAATTTATCGATAGTCACAAAATAATACTAAGAATTAAAAATAATAATAAACAAATTAATAAAAACATCGGGTAGGGAGCTACATTCAGTAATCCAATTGATCCATTGAGTCATTTTTTGAATAACATTTTTTAGAAATTTAGAGCATTAGTCCGGTTATTTTACAGCTTTTCTGTCGGTCAATTGTTAATTTGTCCCGGTCCATTCAAAAGAGCTTCCCTGAATACATAATAATAATTGCAGAAGATTTTTAGACATTTCAAGAGATTTCTAGACTTAAAGCAGTTTCTATTATAATTCAGGAATACAGTAAGTCTCTTTTTCTAAAATTTGAAAGCGAGAAGTTTCAAATTGTGTCCAACTTTGACTTCAAACAAGGACTTTTTTAAATTATCCTTCTTCTAAATCAGAATAAAAATTCTATTGAAAAATTCCCGTCCCGTATACAAAATTCCCTGTTCCAAGTCAAATTATAATTCTTAACGGAAACTCTCTGGCCTGAAGTAAAAATGATATTTCTTAACGAAATTCCCTGTTCGAAAGTGAACCTAGAATGAAAATTATCATTCTTTGCGGAAATTCCCTCTGAATTATAATTCTTTTAGAAAATTTCATTTCAGGCTAACATTTCATGTTAAAAGCCTTAATAGTCAGTTTGAAACTTGCACAAGTTTTAGATGAAAGGATTTGTGATTAAACAATTTTGAATTAAATGCCTCCAGAATGAATTCCAGAGAATGACAAATTAAATGAGAAGATTTTAGAACCAGACATTGAAAACTAAATTACTTTTCATTTTTAAACGTTTCGAAATATTGAACATTCCAGAATAAACTTTAAAAAAAGACAATTTCAAATTGAAAAGTTTGAAATTGTGCAATTTCAAAAATTGGAATCATATATTGCAATCTGGTTTTTTGTTTAAAATTTTTAATTTACAATGTAATATCCTAATATTGTCCGATTTTTAGTTGAAGATTAAAAAAGAATCATTTAGAAATATGTAATTGGAAAATTTCAGGTATGAATAATAATTCTTGTTAAACATTAAACGACTTAAAATTGAAGCCTCACAAGGGGAGACCGGCAATTGTCAATTTTAGTCTCGGTTCATACTTTTTGCAATAATAATAATTTTGTAATTCATAATTTTAGTATTAATTTGCCAAATCAGTAATATGCAACTTTTCGCCGTTTTGGAGAAACTCAACTTTGAAATAGCCGCCACACCGAATAAAGAGTTTGGCAAAACATACTTCAAATCGGGCGATAGCTCAGGCAGAAGCGCTCCGGCTTCATAGCCGAAAGATTGTGTGTTCGATTCTCGCTGCCTGAGCTATTCTTATTTTATTTTTTCAGATGTTTATGAATTTAATTTCCTTCAATAATCTTTAAAAATTGTGCAAATAATAGTTTTATATAGTCGTTAATTATTCGTTTCATAATGTTTACCAATTATATTTGAAATTAGAAGTAATAACAAGGTATAACGAATAATTGTTGATTGAAAAATAAAAAACTATCCTCCATGTCAAGACGGATACTTTGCGATACTTAAAAAAATCTTGTTCCTGCAAAAACTCATCGTTTATCTGATAAAATACGAGGTTTAAAAAACCTCGTTCATGCTTATAATTTTTAAATATTATTGGTGAAAAGTAGGGAAAGAATTAATAATATTTACAGGAAAAAAATTAGTTTTTGCGAAAAACATGATAAAGTTTTAAAAAATTCAGTTATTGACTTGACAGAAGGCATTATCAAAATTATCATTAGCATAATTTTAAAAGACGTTTGAAGGAAATGATATTCATAGATATTTTAATAAATGAAAAAATAAAATAAGAAAGTGTAGGCAGTGAGAATCGAACACGCAACATTTCGGCTACGAAACCGAAGCTTTACTGCCTGAGCTACCAGTCAATTTAAAGTGTGTTTCGCCAAACTCTACATGGCTAGTGGCGGTTATTTTAAAGTCAATTTTCTCTAAAACGATGAAAAATTGCATATTACTACTTTGACAAATTAATACCCAGGTATTCATTACAAAAATTATGAACCGAAACTAAAATTGACATTTTCCGGTCTCCCTTTGCCAGTTTCAATGTTCAAGAGTAGAAATTTTTCATTTTTAATGTTTCCCATTAAAAGTTCCTTCTTACTTTGAACATTTTTTTAACATAATTTAATTCTAAAGGCTTATAATAGAAATTTTTTCATCAGGAATGGTGAATATGAAGTGAATTTATTTTTTGACTTCAGAAAAATTTGTTTAATCAATTTTAATGTGAAATTATAACCTTTTAAATATAAAAAATTTGTATTCTAGAATCTAAGCAACCTTAAATTTGAAACATTCAATTTACTTTTAAATTTCAAATTGTCAAATTGTAATCGATTTGAATGAAAATTTTTTGTTAATAAAAAGTTTTAAATTGAAAATGCATGCAGTATTTATTCGTATGAAAAACACCCGGCTGTTCGTACAGATATTTCGGTACACGTAGCCGCGGCTTTTAAATTATACAATTCTGAACGTTTTTAATCAGAAATATTTCAATTTTTTGCATTTGAAATTATCCAATTTTCGAAATTTGAATATAAGAATATTTCAATTTTTAATGTTTTGAAATTGTCCTATTTTCGAAATTTTAATCTGAAATCATTCAATGTCGAGATTCTTCAATTCAAAATAAAAAATTTCAATTCTGCACGCTTTTAATTAGAAATAATACAATATCAACTCCTTTGTATTTTAAATTGTCCAATTGTTAAAATTCGAATATGAAAATATTTCTATTTTAATGTTTAAAAATTGTCCTATTTTCGAAATTTTAGTCTGAAATCATTCAATGTCGAGATTCTTCAATACAAAATAAAATTGTTTAATTTTAAACGCTTCAAATTAGAATTTATTAATTATTGCTTCCTCATAGAGGGATGTTCGTATTTCCCTAAATTTTCAAATCTACTATTCAGAAGTGGGTTTTTTTACTATAAAATTTTTTCAAAATTTACCTTGTTTGTACGAGAAAAACTTGTTTGATATTTAAAATAGAACAATACGATATCAAGTACATTTGTTCGCGTCTTCGAGACGCATCGATCGACATATTGTAGAAACTTTTATGACCTACCAGTACCGATTTATGAAGTTTCAAAAAAGTGGTTCATTCTGTTTATATGAAAAAACTTTTTTGATATTCAAAATACAACAATATTGTTCATAGTGTATTTGTTCGCGTCTTCAAGATGCATCGATCGACCTACTGTTAAACCTTTTATGATCCACCAGTACCGATTTATGAAGTTACAAAAAATGGATCATTCTGTTTATATGAAAAAGAAACTTTGTCTTATATTAGGAATACTTCAGTACAGTATCCGACATGGTTGTTCGCGTCTTCGACACACGTCGAATGACCTTCTGACTTACCTTCCATGACCTCTTATGATCTAGCAATACTGTTTTACAAATTTAAAAAATATTTATATTCTTCATCTTGATGGTATGAAGAAAAGTTTTTTAATATTGGGAATAAAACAGTAATGTATATGATATATTTGTTCGCGTCTTTGAGACGCATCTCTTATGAAACGCAAACTTTCATGAGATAAGCACAAATAATTGCACTCATAGATTCTTGTTTCATAAATATTTTAAACTTTATATTTGAAAATTTGTTTAATAATGGATTATTAAATTGTTTATATTTTAATGTTAGGAAATAAGAATCCAGAGATTTCACTGTTAGTTTTAATTTGCATATTAGTACATTCTAGGGAGAAATTTTGGTCACTAACAAATTCACGATCTGAAAAAATCATTTCCCTGGGGAGAAAAGTTGGAATTTTTGAATGCTATTTAAAATCTATAATAAATTGTTCAATTTCTTGAGTGAAAATAGAAAATACTGATCAAGATCGCTACGGCCCTGATGGTCAGGACCGATAATTGTACTGCGGTAGAATAAGGCAGTACTATGTACATGTAATGCTGCCCGAGGTTGTTTTGTAGCATCACATGATGAGACAAGGAAGGACTCAGGTATCTCAGGTCTCTCTTCAACACTTTCACTGATTGTGAGTCCCGTGACTTGGAACCCCCCTGGTCCTTCCACGCCCCTGGCCCACTTATACTACCTCACCAAGTACAGTTTGACAGCTAACAGAAAATAAATTGTCCCATTTCTCATTCAAAATCTCTCCTCTCATCCTGGTCAGTACTTTTACACTTGATCGGCGGAATGAGGAAAAATAGCAGCGATCTTTTTTCATTTTCAAGATCACGAACCACAAATACTTCTTATCCTCTCGACGAATTCAGGAATCCTCAATAAAATCGAAAAACTTTCTTTTTTTTTCCAAGAGATTTCGCGAGTTTATATGGACTCTCCAAGCAGGGATATTTGTTTGAATGAAATTTATAGACAAACCAGCAAAAATTTACCCGGCGTTGCCCGAACAGTAGAAAATCCCAGCACATTTGTTCAAATTTCATAAATTCAACTTAAATGAGCTTGTTATACGTAATTTATTTATTCTTGCTCTCGTGGTGGAATAACGCTGAAAAATTTATTTCCTTATTTTTAAATTTGAATTCGAAAAACTTGAAGAAAAATAAAATATTTTTTCTGGTTTATTATATATTGATTGAAACAAATTTGCGGAATTGAAAGATTGTATACATTTTTGATCAATTTTAAATGATGATTATTAATTTTTCAATTTTTAATTTCAGAATTATAATTTAAGTAGAAACGGACTAGTACTCAGACTAAGAATATATGCTGATGCTTGTCTGACTGTATAGGCAATAATCACTGCCTTTGGTGCAGTTTAAGTCGTGACTTGGCCATTAAATGTGTAGCCCAAATTGTAAATCATCTAACCCACAAATTTTCGAAAATGTATTGACATGCTAACGAAACATTTTTGTTTTAATCTCATTTTATAATTTTTTCCGATAGCATGCCATAAGGGCCTAACTGTAAATTTGCGCTTATACCTCTTTGCGCAAGCGCAGCTACACCAATCTGAACAGCTGAGAACGTCTGACAAGTTTTTGAGTGGAAAGTAAATTTTCAATTTTTTTTTAAGTTTGATTTTTTTCGCCGTCTAAAGTTTTTTTAACACGTCCAAACGTGCGCCTTGAGCGAAAAAAATTCCCCCTCCATTTTCGTGAAACGTAATAATATTTTTTATTCGAACTTTCTTGTATTGATTCAGCAACTCAATAGCTGAAAATTGAATTCTTACTTTTCTTTTTAAAATGAAAATTGGATTTTTCATCGCCGTCCAAAATTAAGAAAAAGTTCTTCTCGATTCAGTACCTCAAATAGTTAGAATGAAAATACTCACTTTTTTTTTAATTGATTTTAAATTGGATTTTGCATCACAGACCATGCTGGAAAAACGTGCTCCTAGATCTAGAGCGAATAAAAAACTTTTTTCCTAAATTTTCTCGAAACTTATAACACTTCCCAATCAAACTTCCCAGGGTTTAATTCAGTCTGATTTATCTCAAAAGCACTTTTGCATTTTTTTAAATTAATAATTCTATTTTTGAGAACGTTTTTTGTCTCTCTTCAAAATTTTGAAAATGTGGGTCAGGCCCTTATGACATGATATCTTTCATTGAAAATTATTTTTTTTCTAAGGAACTACTACTCTCTAAATTTGATTTAGTGAGATTTCACTGGTCATCAGTGAAAATTCTTACTAACTTGGTTCAGTAACCCATTTCTCACTTATTAAAATTTCCATTAATGAAATTACTGAAACATTTCTGATCACGAACATTACTAGAATTTACTGTAGTAAATAATTTTAAATGAATGACACGTAAGCGGAAATCATTAAGGTTTAATTAATGTAAATAGATTGATTACGATTCTTTTCTCTCACATTCCACATTTTAGATTTCACATTCCACAATACTGTTCTGAGAAAATTAACATTTAGTGTGGTGGTATCGCTCTATGACAGACGATATTTCGCTAAAGTCCTATAAAAAGAAGACATTTTTTTGCAATAAACGATAATAATTTCAAGAAATATCGCTGATGTGAGAAACAAACAAAATTATTTCAACCCAAAAATAATATGCTATAAAATTGTAATTGAAAATTTTGGTTTATTACTAAATTCATAAATAAGAATTCAAACCAATCCTTTTAATTCAACGTGTATTTAATTTTCAAGGAATTATTTGTGCAATAAACCCGTTTTATAAAAAATCTTGATTATCTGGTTCTGCTCTACCACGAAAGAAAAAACATTCTTTGATTCAATGAAAATTTGTTTAAATCGAAGTAAAATATTGGTTAAAGAATTTTTTTTTAATCCACGACAAATATTATTCAAAGTCACCCTTTTTTTCCATACTAATACTTTTTTCCTTTTGTCTACGGAAACTTAGTTTTTCTGGAAACTGAAATAATTTTCTCACGTTGCAAAATGTTAAATAAAATAGTGGGTTACATATGAGAATGTCCGACAAGTTTTGAGGCGTGAGTTCATATCTTTGAAAGTAGGAAGTCGAGTTAAGATGATATTTGCAAACTTACACCTGAGAATCTTAAGAGGAGAGGAACACAAAACAGGTATACGTAACTAACCTCGTGATCACCTGATCAACAATTTTTTTATCATGAAAATCATTTAAATTGCAATTTAAGAATTCGACCCTAAGAAAATTCTAAATAATACGAATTCAGTTTTTCCTAATTACTCAATATATTTTGCGTTGAACTATCTCGGATAACCTTTCACTTGTTATTCTTAATTTTATAGGTTTTCCTCCATGGCGGATTCACAAAAGTCTAATACTCATCTGAAAATTTTAATTTTAAATAAACAACCGTTGAATTAAACAAAACAAAAAACGAATTTTCAGCAAAAGAGTTAAATTTTGTACCAAAAAGATTAATTTTGTACTAAACTCATGAAACCCTAGCACAAAAATGAATGTTTAACAAAGTAGTTTAACTTTCAGCCAAGTATTTAAATTTTTAACGAAAAAAGATTAATTCTTAAAGGAAAATTTAATAGTTTATACCATACATTAATACATTAATTTGTAACCAAATACTTAAATTTTCAGCCAATAAGATGAATTTTCAACTAAAATGTTGAATATTCGTTTAAAATTTATAAGTTCTATCAAAGCAGTTGAATTTTGAACTGAAAAAGATAACTTTTTAACCAAAAAACGCATTTTTATCTAAAATCATAAATCGAAAACTAAAAGAAACGAATTTTTAACAATCTGGTTAAACTTTCAACCAAGTACTTGAATTTTCAATCAGAAAGATGTATTCTCAGCGAAAAATGTAATAGTAGAAATTTAATTTGAAAAATTGACTTTTAAATAAATCATGACTCATATAAATCACTTAAATTGCAATTTAAGAATTCGACCCTAAGAAATGTTAAATAATACGAATTCTCTTGTTCCTCGATACCCAATATATTTTACGTCCTAAAATCTCTGGTAATCTTTCACTTGTTATTGTTAATCTTACAGGTGTTCCTCCATGACAGATTCACATAAGGTAAAGAACAATCTATAAACCGATTTCTTTTAAAACTCACACAACTTTTTACAAATACCAGAAAACAAACGTGCGCGATTATTATTTTAATTTTTGTCTAAAATTATTATTGATACAAAATTTTTTTTTAGTATCTAATATCTGAAATAATAGAAAAGAAAAGCAAGGACTATATTTTGGATAATAATCGATGAAAAGTGACATTTGAAATGGTACATCTACAACCAAGCAAATTAATTTTTATCCAAATAGTCCAGTTTTCAACCAACTAGTCAAATTTTTAACAACATAGTTGAATTTTCAATAAAAATATATGAATTCTCAAGGAAAAATTTGATAGTTGATATTTCACACAAAACAGATGTCATTTTTTAATTAAAAAACACTTAAATTTAACCAACGAAAAAGAATTTTTAGCAAAATATATCACTTTTCAACCAAATAGTTTCATTTTCAAATAAAAAAGAAAAAGTTTTAATCAAAAATGGTATAGGTACATTTTTAGGTAAAAAGTTAATTTTCAAACATAAAAAATGTATTTTTAACTAAAATCATGAATCTACTACAAAAAAAAATGATTTTTTAACAAAGTATATTAACTTTCTACTAAGTACTTGCATTTGAACAAAAAATGTGAATTCTCAACGAAAAATTTGATAGTTTATATTTCAACCAAACACGATTTTAATTTTAAATAAAAAACAATGAAATCCAATCAAAGAAGACGAATTTTCAAGAAAATAATTGCATTTTTAACAAACTACTTGATTTTTCAACCAAATAGTTAAATTTTCAACTTAAACATAAATTTTCAACAAAAAATGAAATGGTTACAGAAGTCAAAAAGATAAATTTTCAACAACAATAAAAAGGAATTTTCAACTAAAATCATGAGTTAACAATAAAAAAAAAATTTATTTGAACAAAGTACTTTAACTTAATAATTAAATTATATTTTTGAAGCATAAAATTAAGGGCTGCTTCTAGTCGTCTCGAAAAATTGTCCAAACTAATTAGAAATATTTTACTACTAATCCCGAATTTCGGGACGACGCAGCGAGACACTTCATAAATTTAAGCCCTTCTTTTAAAGTAGATTATTATATAAACAAGACAATTAAAATTAATAAAAAAATGAAGACCTAAACTTTTTAAATTCCTGAAATAAAAATCTTTAAATTAAAAAAAAAAGAATAAAATTTTTCAACTTGGATTTTAGAATGGCACAAGTTATTTGTTGAATTGAGCATCACTGGAAAAGAAACAGGTTCGAATTTCGGTCAATTTTCTTGCACCCTGAGGGCAAGATGATGAACAATAAAAATTGATAACTCCTCTTAAAGAAGGAGGCCATGGGCCATGGGCTATTGGTAACAGGCACGTCTGTCACTGATTTACGAAGGTGGAGGAAGATAATCTTGATTAAGCATCGACCTCCTCATCTCGACCTTGACCTTTCATTATTGAAGAAGTACCTGCTGAGAGAAAGAAATCTGCTTTCCCAAGAGGAACTTGTTATTATTTGTTTAAAAACCAATAAAAGGAAATTATCATGAGAATTCAAAAAATTATAATACAACCATAACAAATATGGGAATGATGAGAATATCTCTAGCTGGCACTCCTAACTCACATAATGTAGCTATGCCACAGTAAATTATGAATTAGGATTAAATGAGCTGTGTTATTATTTAATTTGTTTAAAAATGATTAAACTCGGTATATTTGATGGTGACCCGTTTCAGAAAGATAATAACAATATTCTCATAAATAATTTACTTTCGACCATAAATTCTTAAGTCATATTTAATCAAAGGTATGATTACTTGGAGCTGGTCTTTTTCCGATAAGAAAGTAAAAATTGGTATAGGAAGAGATGCAAAAGAAGGGAGGACAGAGAGGAAAAGTGAATAAGAGAGTAAGCATTTACTAGCCTTCAGAATCTTTAGATTTAAAACTGAAATAAGAGTGACTCAGCAGAAACACAAAAATTGAAACACAAAAATCTCATCAGACTCAATATTTGCAAATATCACGAGACAAACACAAACCTCTTGAGTGAATAAATAGGTAAATAAGAACTGAATTAAATTTAAAAGAATTTAAAACGTGTTTTCTCTGCATAATTTAACTGCATCTCAAAAAATTTACACATATAGGTATACACTTCTTTAACTGTTTTTTTAACAGAGAATCTATTCAGATTGTTACGACAAAAAATGGCCTTTATAAAATATATATCAAGCTATTCTCAGAATAACAATTTTCGAAATTCGTCGTTTTTCAAAATTATGAAAACTTTTAACTATCTTTTACAAAAAATTTTAAAAGCTGAAAAAAATTCAAAACGCGACATCTCTTTGAAAAAAATTTTGAACCAATTTTCCGTTGAAAATAAAGAGTCTGCAAACTTCCGGTTTATGAGAAATTTAAGGTTATCTAAGTAATATTTTATTATTCAATAGTAATAATTAATGGAACAGGTTAAGGTCTTTAGTTCAAGGAACATAACAAAGTCAAATTTTTAAAAATGCTTATAAATTTGTGACGTTGGCATAGCTATAAAAATAGGTTTTTTTATAAATTTGATTAAAATTAAAAACTACATTTTCAATATTCAATGCAATATGTTATCTACGCAGTGCCGTATTTACACCAGAGGCCAAAAAGGTCATGGCTTAGGGCGGCACCGCGGCTTGAAAATTTGTTTATTAATACAAAACACGTCTGTTGGAAAAAGAGGATTTTGGACTTAGTAGTAATTTTTGAGACTGGGGGAACCTGTACCTAGGGATTTTATACTTAGGGGTGATTTTCAAGGCTAGAAAGAGCTTATTTTTGGGGCTGATGAGAGCTTGACAGGGAGATTTGACACTTCTGGTGATTTTTTGGGGCTGGAGTGAGCTGGATAAGGAAATTTTACCCCTAGGGGTTATTTTTCTTGCTGAGAACAGCTGAAAGAGGTGGCTAATTTTAGGGAGAATTAGGGTGGGCTGCGACCTAACCCTGCTCTGTATTTAAGTAAATAGTTTATGTGATTTTTGGGGCTGGGGAGTACTGGACAAGGGAATTTTACACTTAGGGGTGATTTTTCGGGCCGGGGAGTGCTTGATAAGGAAATTTTATACTTGGGAGTGAGTTTCGGGGTTGGAAAGAGCTGTGCAGGAGTGATTTTTGGGGCTGAGGAGAGCTCAACAGGGATATTTGAAACATAGGGGGTTTTTTGAGGGCTGAGGACCTCTGGGCAGGGAGATTTGACACTTGGGGTGATTTTTCGGGCTAGAAAGAGCTGAACAAGGGGATTTGACACCTAGGGGTTATTTTTGGTGCTGAGAAGAGCTGGAAATGGCGGCTAAG
>CAKNWT010295131.1:0-12059 GCA_932066315.1 Andricus coriarius | reverse complement strand
ACAAGGGAATTTTACACTTAGAGGTGATTTTTTAGCCGGGGAGTGCTGAATAAGGAGGTGTTATACTTGGGAGTGAGTTTCGGGACTGAGAAGAGTTGGACACGAGAAGTTGACACTTAGGGCTGATTACTGGGGCTGAGAAGAGCTTGACAAGAGGATTTTATAGTTGGAGGTTATTTTCGGTGCTGAGAAGAGCTGGAAAAGGCGGCTAATTTTAGGGTGACCTAAGGAGGGCTGCGACCTAAAACTGGGTCTGTATTTAAGTAAATAGTTTAATTGTTGATAATTAAATGTTTTAGCATATTAGCGTTGAAATCTTCTCAATTCGTATGCATTTTTGAAACCAGAAAGTTTGAGCTCAAGAAAGTTTGATTATAATTTTCATTGGCCAAAGAAATTCTTTGTATAGATATCTGAAAATCGGCTTTTTTGTATGCTAATTCAATTGAAAAATTGGAAAATAATGGGAAAACTTTCTTTGAATCTTTTAAAATGAATGGGTTCTAACGTATATTTCTGCTTTGAGCAGGAACAAAGGCCTCCTGCACTTTGAAATACAAAATAAAATTTTGTCCGTTTAAGAAATATAACATAGAATCCAAGTAGTCAAAGATAGTTAAAAGGCTTTTTTTCAACTACAGTCTTGAATAAAAAAGATAGAATATCATATTCCCTTAAAAATATAAAAGGTCCAATTTTTTAAATGCTGATAAATTTGTGACGCCCGCTTTGTTATGAAAAATATATTTAGAAGTTTTTAAAAATATTCGAAAATAATTGAAAATTTAAAAAGGTATACATTAAAAATTATTCTTTTTCTTGAAAAATTAATTTAAAAGGAATATTTAAACAGATTTCAAAACATTACAAAAAATATTTGAGTCGTTTTAAAATATATTTAAGAATATTAGAAAATTAAAAAATAATTAAAAAATGAAAAATTTAGAAAATTTGTTTCAAGCTTCAAAAAGCCCTAAATATCTTTCAAACTCAAATTTCTCCTAAAATGTGGTAAAATCATGTACAAACAAAAAAATTTCTTATACATTTTCTAGATACTTTTTCAACATATCTGAAATCTTCAAAAGTCTTTTTGAATTTTTTCTTTAAATCTAGGAAAGTTATATTTATATAACTTTAAAGCGAATAAACAAAGAATATTAAAAAATAAATATTTGTTAGAAATTTTTATTTTTTATTAAAAATTAGTTTTACGTTTAAATTATAATTTGCCTAAAAACTTTTTCTTTCTTGACTCAAAACTATTTTTTAGATGAAAGTTCGTCTTTTTGGGTTGAAAAATTCATCTCATTTGACAGAAATCTCGTCTTTTTTTATTCTGTTGAAAATTCATATTTTTGAATACATTAAACTTTTTTTATTTAAAGTAAAAATCTTTATTAGTTTTAATATCTACTATTATATTCTTCGTTGTGAATTCATCTTTACTGGTTGAATATTCAACTACTAGGTTAAAATTGAAACTATTTAGTTAAAAGTTCACTTGTTTGGTTAAAAATGGATCATTTCAGTTCAATATTAATCTCATTTGTTGAGAATGTTGTGATATCTGGCGTATTTGTTCACATATTTGAGACGCATCGACCGACCTATTGATGAACCTCTTATGACCCACCAGTATCGATTTATGACGTTTCAACAAAATTGGTGTATTCTGTTTATATGAGGAAAATTTTGTTCATATTAGGAATACTACAGTAATGTATATGACATATTTGCTCACACCCCTGAAACTAAAGTTTCAGGTTATGTAGTTCTTATATATATTCTTTACTATGCCTGTGATTGGCCAAAGCACCCCAACATGGGGACTGGTCGAACTTGATGGGCTAATCAAGTCTTTTTTTTTTTTAATCCGGGAGGACGGAAAGCCAAATCGGATTAGTATTATATCCATTTTCCCTATTGATGTTATTAGAGTGTTTTTTTTAAGATTTCGATTGCTTTTCTATGTTTTTTTTTAGAAAAGTATTGTACGTTTTTGCGATGACGGTTGTTTTGTCAAATAAAATGCTATGTCCTGTTTCGATATGAAGCTCAGCTAGTGCTGATTGCGTGTAACGTTTTAGCCTGACTTTACTCTCATGTTCCAAGAATAAAAGATTTTATATACTCTTGGATCACTGAGAGGTACCTTTTTATCTTTAGGGTTGTTTAAAAGTTGTCCTCTTTTTGCAGGTAGTTTAAATATGGTTTGGATGTTATGATTGTTGAAAATTCTTCCTAGTTGTTCTGTGATACCTTGATTGTAGGGTAGGATGGTGGTCCTTTTTCTCTCTCTTTCTTTAATAGATTGTGTGGACTTGTTTTTTGAGTGTATTTTCTTATTACTTTATCAATCTGTTTGTTTGCGTAATCGTTTTGTATTAGGATTTATTTAACATTTTGTAATTCTTTTTGAAAGTTATCTTTTCTAAACTAGTACGTCCAAAAAGGCAATTTTCCGTTTTGTCCCATTTCCATGGTGAACTGGATATTAGGGTGTAATCGATTGATGAATTCGAAAAACTTGTGTAGTTCATCTAGTCCATGTCTCCAGATGATTTGTTAAAGATTTTAGATTCTAGATTTTCCATAAAGATGTTGGCTATTACAGGTGAGATTGGAGATCCCATTGCTGCTCCTGATGTTTATTAGTAGAATTAATTATTGATAGAGAAGTAGGTATTATTGAGAAAGTGTTCTATCAAAAATATGAGATTGGAGGGGAAGTTTGCAAAGGATTTAATAATATTGATTGTATCAGAGATTGGTACTTTCGTAAAGAGAGATACTATGTCGAACTCACTAGAATATCTTGGAGTTGAACGTGAATCTGTTGTATCTTTCTGATGAAGTCAAAAGAATTTTGGACGTGTGTGATAGAATTTCCTGTGAAGAGATTCAGTTCTTTGGCGAGAAAGCGTGCTAGGTTGTAAGTTGGTGAGTTTATTGCGCTGACGATCGGTCTGAGTGGAATGTTGTTTTTCTGGATTTTTGGGAGTCCGTAAAGTTTTGGAGAGATGGGATTAGTAGGTATTAATTTATATATTGCTTTGCTGTCTAGTTTAGAGTCTTTTAGAAGGGTTCTTGTTTTGCTGACTGTTGTTTTTTTTGGGTCTTTTTTAAGTTTTCTATATGTATCGTTAGTTAGATGGTCCATGATTTTGTTGTTATAGTCTTCTTTATCCATTGTTACTGTTGTGTTGTCTTTACCTGCAGGTAATATTATAATGTCTTAATACTCATTGAGTTCTTTAATTGCTGCTTTTTCTTGTTTTGTTGAGTTCGAGGAGGGAAGTTGGGCATGTCGTAAGATGTTGGCCTTCCTACGCCGCAGTATAGGTCAAATTGCATTTTTCTGGTTTAAAATCTAATATAACGAAAAAGAATAGAGATAACTCAACAATTAAAAAAAAAAAATAAAGTTCATGTTACGTGGATTAAAGGAAAATATGTAAGGATGCGTACATTGCTTATTGTAGGGGTTGAAGTAAGGGGTGAAGTTGAGCATATTTAAAAAATCGATGAACTTTTGCTTTTCTTTTTGCTGAATCTCAAAGGGAAATGATGATATCGATACAATTTTTTTTTTAATTGTAGTAAATGTAATGCAGATTAAGGAAAAAATTATCAGGATACCATCGACCCCTAAATTAGGGGTCGAATTGAAGGGTAAGTGGCTAAAAATCAGACAATTCGCTGAAAAACCTTGTAAAGGGTTTTCGTGGGTGGAAAAAACGATTCAAATAACCATTTCTTTAAAATCCTCAACTGTATGAATGGTCTCTAGCTATCATTCTCCTTTCTACGGGTGGAAATGCGGAAATGGACAGCGAGAATCTGAAATCGCGAAATATTACAGAATAGAATCACAAATGGTTTTCGTGGGGGGGGGGGGGGTGTAAAAATCATTTCGTCAACCATTTCTGCATTATTCTCTACTGTGTGGATGGTCCCCCCCCCACTCTAGGGAATATTCGAAGAAGGCATTCTGAAGACTTTTATATTTTTTCGTGACTGGACCTTAACAGTTAAATATATGTCATTTGTTGTGTAATATAATTTATTCTAGAACCTCAGCTGTTTTTTTTATGAAGATTGATGGAAGAATCATTGTTAAAATAAGAAAGAGTGTTGTGTCAGAACAAAATTATCATTATAAAAGTTCAATAAACATTGCTTGATTAGCAATAGAAAATTACTAGTTATAAACAATTGTTGCCTAAATAACACTTTTATCATAATAAGGTCTTCAAAACGCCTTTTTCGAAAATACCCTAGTCTGGGGAAAACGACACTGTTATAAATAGTATTGAATTTAAAATACCAATGTATATTAAAATTAATATCTCAAGCAATATGAAATCGCTATTTAGGTACGTGTTTATTAAATTTCATATACATTCATGATAATCGCTCAGATAATTCCATTTCACCCAAAGTCAAAATAAACTTAGCAGTAATTTTCGATTCTTAATAATAAAACATGATACCTTCTTACAATTAATCAAAAATAAAAATGGATTTTAAGTCGAAAAGTTCAATTACGTCTAACATTCAGGGCAAATTTTGGAAAGTTCCACATGTACGTTGCACTTTAATCATAAAAAGCAATTTAATTGACGGATTCTAGATTATTACTTCAATTACGAATATTTAAAAAGATTTAAAGAAATAAAAACACTATGAGTTTTCAAGCACGCTGCTACACCGACCTGTCAATTATATTTGATATAAAGTGTACAGCTATTCATGTTTTAATGTATATTAAATTTCAACTACCGTGTGTGCAAATGACTTCATATACATTTGTATTAAATTTAATGCAGATGTTTCTAACAGTGGAGGAACCATCTACACAGTAGAGAATAATGCAGAAATGGTTGTCGAAATGATATTTAACACCCACGAAAACCATTTGCAATTCTACTCTGCGATATTTCGCGTTTTCATATTCTCGCGGTCCATTTCCAACCCTGGAAAGGAGAATGATAGCGAGAAACCATCCATACAGTTCAGGATTTTGAAGAAATGGTTATCAGAATCGTTTTTACCACCCACGAAAACCCCTTAAAACGTTTTTTAGCGAATTTTCTTATTTTTAGCCACTTACCCCTAATTTCAACCCCTAACTAAGGGGTTGATGGTATCCTTATATTTTTTTTCATAATCGGCATTCCATTTATTACAATTTAAAAAAAAATGGTATCGATATCATGATTTCCCTTTGTGATACAGCAAAAAGAAAAGCAAAAGGTCATCGATTTCTTAAACCTGCTCAACTTCACCCCTTACTTCAACCCCTACAATAAGAAATGTATACATCGTAGACAATATATATAAGAACAACAAATTGTTTCAATTTTTTTAGGACTCTAATAGGAGTCATAAATGATGGTCCTGATAATTTGTAATTTATTTATCGCTACAACGACAAAAATGTATTTAAACCACCCTAATGATCCCTGTCTTATAATTAAAATATTAAAGAAAACATCGTCGACATTTGGGTGGATCCCGCCAGGGGGGGGGGGGGGGTGAGCAAATCATAGGATTTTTTGTTATGAACGCCATCTTTAATGACAAGAGCGGGGTTGAAACGAATTGGTGGAAATTCCGACTGACATGACGTGAGCCAGGAGTAACTTGAATTTTTGCACAACCTTTCACACAATCACCAGGCGGACGCAAATAAAATGATAAAAGTAAAAAAAATTGAAGGAGGCTTTATTCGTGAAAGGGGGATAAATACGAAATAAAGAAAGAGATAAAAAGAGATAGAAAGAGATAGAGATGTATGGAGAGAGGGAAGATTTCTGCTTGGGATTGGTGAGTATTGGTGAACATTGGTGAACATTGGTGAACATGGGAGAACGTGCGGGAGTCCACTGGACTCAGAATCACATGACTGCTGGATACAAGCTTACACATATACTACCAGGGGGTGGGAGCGAGAAAGAGGGGACTTTAAAAAGAGAGTGGGGCTCTTTTAACCATAGGAGAAGGTGCAAGTGTGGTAAATACGAGAACCACCGTCTCGTTCAGCACACAAGCAACCGGTCTTCCTTCCGCTGTTCGTTACCGATTTGTGTGTACTTTCGCTATCGAAGTACTTTTCTTTTCCATCAATTCTCTTTTTTATTCACGCAAGAGTTACTTTTTCAAGACTTTGTTTTCCATTTTTTCATTCATCCTTTCTTCTCTTTCCTGACTTTCTATCCCTATGTTTGACCTTATTTTTGTCCTTATTTTTTTACCCTAATTTTTAGTCCTTGCTTTTTTCCCTTCTTTCTCTACCATATAGAGCCTCCCACCCCAAGAATCGTTTGATCTTTTCGTCCCACCGATTCCTCGTGACTCTAGCCCACCAGCGGGGAATTTCATCCTCTCGATTTCACTCTCTATTCGGAGAGAGAGAGAGAGAGAGAGAGAGAGAGAGAGAGACTCTCTTGAGAGTCTTGAAACTTAGGTGCGCGAGAACAGTCCGCCGAAGATCTTCGCCGGTCGTGAAGAAGCTGGGCTCGATGTTGTCGTCCACGAGACACGACAGGTGTATTTAGTGCTTAGAAATAGAGAGGAAGAGAGAGATATACAAAAATTACTACGAGCGGTTTCACGCGTTTTGTTCAGTGTGAAAAGGATCAGAGATACGTTTGAGAATGAAGAGGATAGCCATCCTTGGGTAAGTCCTCGACCTTTCATTTTATATCATTCACCAGGGCTTTCTAAATTAAAATCATTATTCATGCTATAATATCTCGAAATTGAACTATTGGGCAGTAGAGTGGGTGGCGAATAAAAAATTTTGGGATTACAAATCAAATTATAATTAATTTGGAATCGATAGATATGTAGCTTGGTTACTTAAGTTCGAGAAAAATATTTAAAAAGTGTCTTGTTTGCAGAGTTTTTAAATTTTCTTGAGTTGCAATTTTTGAACATTCCTGATAGTCAAAAAAATCTTCCAAAATTTTCTCGGATGTTAATCAATCATTTTCTAGACTGAATTCATTTCGTATCCGGCAGGCAGTCCATGCCCAAGTCACAGAATCATTTGCAAATTAAACATGTTTTTTTTTTAATTTTTACCGATTTGGTAAAAATAAATTTTGGACAAAGTTATGAGTATTTACATTTAAAAATTAAAACCTAGGATTATTAAAGAATGGTCTACATTTCTATTAAAAGTGTGATATTTTTTAATCTAATATAGTTTTTTATATTTTTATTCTGATAGAATTTATCGTCCTCTTTTGAAATCGGTTGGGAAATTTCCCAAAAGGTTCAAAAGTTATAAAATGGCGGCGGTTTTTCTGAAGAAGAAAGTGAAAGAGACATATGTATAAAATTCTTTGAAATATCTTTTTCCTCAGGAATACAAAGAAGAACGTAATTCAAAATTTTCAGCAACTTTTACATCAAACTTTTTCCTTCTTTAAATTAAGTCCTTTTTGTTTTTTCATTACACTATGCAATTGTGTTCTTGGGAAAAAATAATATATTCTGGCAATAAACTTTTTTTACATAAACAATTTTGTTCCTTTGACTTTATGAATATTTGCAGAAAAACCGTCGTCATTTGATTACTTATAAACTATTTTGAACTTTGTAAACGAATTTCAAAAGAGGACAAGAAATTCTATTAGAATCCATCATAAAAATATCACACTTTCAACCAAAATTTTGACTATTTCTTGATAATTTGCGTTTTTAATTTTTTAAATAAAAATACTCATAACTTTCTTCAAAAAAGATTTTCGTCCAAATCGGTAAGATACACGTTTTCTTATTTCTTTTGAAAAAAACAACATATTTAACTGAAAAAATGCTTCTGTGAACAAATTCTTAACACCTGTGTTAATAGGAGAAGAATTTTTTCGGGTTCTTGAAAACTTTCCTGTGACAAAAATCTCCAAGACCCAGGAATCAAAATTGGACACAAAGCGAATTTAAAAAATTTTTAATTTGGTATTCAATGAAATTCTTTTTTTTTATTATTATTATACCATTAAGCCGTTTCCCTTTCGGGGTAGGCGTGAATTGCTCGGTTGGAAAATAGTAGTATGTGGATGGGTATATAGGTATAGGGTGGATAGGTATATAGTTGTCTCAATTTGTAATAAAAAAAAATTGGTAAGCATGTGTGGGTTTTTTAGCATTGCCCATTTTTCTCTAGTGTATTGTTGTCACTGGAATGTTTTAAAGAACCCAAAAAAATTCTTCTCCTCTTTACACAGGTGATAGGAACTTTTTTCCGAAAAAAGGGGTAAATTAAGTAGGAATTATCTCTTAGAACATGTTCGATTAAAATCAGCAAAAAAATTGGAAGACTCTTTTTGTCCTCTAGAACTGCGAAAAAAATGCACGGGTAACCAACCTGAATATTTATCGATCCTAAATTAATTATATTTCATTAGAATCCACATACATTACTTTTTCATGTTGTATCGATTTGAAATTCCAGAATTTTTTATTCTCGACCCACTCTAGTGGGTCAGCTATAGTTATTATAACTTTGTAGGCCATTTTTTCATCAGTGTTGAATAATATTTAAGTCGGTAGAATTCTAGTGATTTTTCAGACAATTTTAATAGTAATATTAATATTAATTGAAGTGTGGCAATACAGAACTAATTACCGAACAAAATCCGAATTTTGCAGGAGAGCGAAAAAACATTTTTTAAAATTGAAATCACCACTTAAAAATAAAAGAAAAGTCTGATCTCGAGCGGAAGTATTGCTGAATTGAAAATAAAAACGTTTGATTGGAAAAAGTTGTCTAGTTTTGAGAAAATATATTATATGGAAGTTGTCAATTTCAAAATGACACTGACCTAATATTGGAGCAGGGTCGGCTGCGGATTGCGATAAAAAATGTAATCTTCATTTTAAATAAAAAATAAAAAATTATCTTCCGAGATACTGAGTTTCTGAATGCGGGTAATAACGGCTTTATCTAAAAAAATTAGCCAGTTCAGAGTAAAGCGTCCAAGAATTTTCATGTTACAATTTTACAGGTTTCAAAAATCGGCTTTAGATTTCAATTAAAAATCGAATAACAATTGTTTGATACAAAGAAATTATTCTATTGCTAGAAAATTCAAATTTAGTGTGACAGTATCGCACTATGACAGACGATTCTTCTTAACGAAAATCAAAATTAAAACTTTGTTTGTTACTACATATATTAATAAATGAGTCGAAAAAATACTTTTAACACAACGTGTATTTTATTTTTTAAGCATTTTTTATGCAATAAACCCATTTTGAGAAAAATGTTGGATATTTAGTTCTGTACTGCCGTCCTTCAATTTAAGACCTAAATTAATATAAAATTTTCTGTAAAAACTGTATGGATATTAATCAAGTTGATTTACTATGCATCGTTATGATCCGAAGAAAAAGCCTTCATTCTTCCGGTTTTCTAGGCCTGCAACTTTTTAATCACTGATTTTGATTTAGAGGGGAATCTAAATTCCATATTAATTTTCTAAACATATAGGAACTAAAAACTATTGTTTTTAAATCAATTTGAATCGGTATCTCTATGCAAGCCCCAGATAGAGAAGTTGAGCATGGAGGTACCAAAATATTTTCTTGAAAAATTTAAAAATTCGTGTTAACAATCTCAAAAGTTTAATTACTATCTAAATTAAAATTTTTTAAATAGCCTGATTTTATCAAAAAAACAATCTAAAATCAGTTTAAAACAATCTTTAACCACTTTTAATATTTTCTCTAAAATCAAGCCCATGTTTTGATTTTATTATAAAACTATTTCTTCTAAAAATTAATGTATGAAAAGGAATGTACAACTGTTGCTAATTATCGCCCCTTCAACTATGAATATAAAATACTATACATCATATAAAATATTCAACAGAATAATTCAGTTAGATTCTAGAAAGAAAGTTTTTCGGGTTTCTATTCAAATATTTGGTATTTTAGCATATATCAATATTTCTTTAAAAATACATCCTCTGTAGCTCCGCTGGGAAATAATAGAATAATTCAAGATTTATTTGATAGAAAATTCAGTTGATTTCAAATGAAAATAACTTTCTCCTCAAATGCTTAAATATTGCTAATTAGACATATTTTTTAAGAATTAAGTGAATTCAAATGTTAATAAAGTAAAATATGGTTGACCTCCTTAAGCACATAAAAAAACTTAATTCGCTTCTGTTCACGTTCGTTCATAAATCAAAATTCATCAAATTCTGCATTGAATGAGCCAATGATGAAAGGATTTCATCAACTCTCTATAACGGGATGTTCTGTAAAAGGTACAAATTACACTCAATTCGTTTATGAATAACTCTGAAAGCAATCTATATTATTTTAATTTCTTGGTCTCATTTTATAGTTAATATTTCTATACGACAAACCCTTCAAAATTAAATATAAATTCTACTTATGTTTATATTATTTATTAATAAAGCCTTGAAAATAAAAAACCTTTAAAATCCGATAGTGAAATGTTGTAGAATAGTTGAAAGAAATGAAGACCCAAATTAGAAATGTGAAAATGTAAATTGAAATACTCCTCTCACCTTTACTGTCACTCTCACGTGAGTTTTTAATCGACGATAAAAAAAACTTTCGTCAAGATTGTCCTTAATAAAACTCTAATGGAAAACCTTCCTGAGAAAATTCAAGGAGCTAATCATGAATTCTCATGAAAATGAGAGCTCGAAAAATCAACTACTGTCATTGACAGATTACGCACACTTGACTTTTCTCTTGACTATAATATTCCTAATCCTGATCGGTGACCCAGTGACATAAATTCTACTCACCGATGATATTCTTCCCATAATGTTCAATGTTATTAAGAATCTAGTAAAACCTCAAGAGAAATACTGAACAAACTACTATAAAATAATTACAGAATATATATAAATAACAATATAATAAATAATGAAACATTATATTAATTATATTTAAAAAAATGAATTTTTCACCAAGAAGATTAATGCTTGACCAAAATAGACAAAATTGCATCAAAACACATGAATTTTCAACAAAAGATTGTCGAATTTTCAAGCCAAAGACACGAATGATCTACAAAACAGTTAAATTTACAACCCAAAAATATAATTTTTCACGAAAAAAGTACAATTTCTTCCAAATAGTTAAATTTTCGAACAATTAGTTTAATTTTTAACTAAAAGTTAAATTTTCAACCAAAAATATGAATTTTCAACAGTAAAGTTCATTTTCAACCAAATAGTTCAATTTTCTTACAATTTACTGAATTTTCAAGCTAAAAAGACCGATTTTCTACAAAATCTTCGAAATGTCAACCAAAAAATATTATTCTTTAACAAAAAAGTTAATTTACAATCAAATGGGTCAATGTTTAACTAACATGATGGACCTTCAAGCAAAGAAAATAAATTTTTTACATTTTTCCACCAAAAAGACGATTTTTCAACGAAACATGTAATAGTTGATATTGCAAAGAAAAAAAAGTATTTTTGGAATAAAAAAACAATTAAATTCAAATGAAAAAGACGAATTTTCATCAAAATACAAAAATATAATGATGCATCCTTGACAAAAATTAATTTTCATTAAATGAGTTCAGCATTCAACCAAATACTTGAATTTTAAACCAAATAAGGCGATTCTTCGAACAAAAAGATTATTTTTTTAGGAAAAAAAGACGAATTATAAGTTTTCATTTTAAAATATCAATTTTCAACAAAAAATCGTATGGCTAAATTTTTAGTTTAAAAAAAACTAATTTCCAACCCCAAAAAAATGAATTTTCAATGAAAGAGATTAATTTTTCAACTATAATGGTAGAATTCAAAAATAAAATGACTATCCAACAAAAGAGTTCAACATTCAAGCAAATAGTTCAATTTTCAACAAAAAAGATGATTTTAAACCAAGAAGTTTAATTTTCTGCCAACAAAGACGAATTATCAACAAAATATATTAGGTTTCAACGAAATTGTTCAATTTATACCGATGCCCAATTCAATACGTTAATTCTTTTAAAAGTTATCGTGCTAACAAACTAAAAATCTACAGACTAACAGACAGAT
>CAKNWT010295123.1:0-10753 GCA_932066315.1 Andricus coriarius | reverse complement strand
TTTGATTTTGGTATTTTATGAACTTATCTTTATAACTTGTAGTTTAATACATTCATAGTGAATACACCCGTAGTATTTCGCAGCGGTATTTTTTGTTCGTTTTTAATACTTTTTGTAAATATATTTGCCATGCAGATATGCAATATATACATATTTTCAAAATAAGTTTTCGAAGGTATGTTGCAGAAAAGAAAAAAAATGAAAAGGGAATTAAGGGCTGAAGGCTCGGTGAGCTCATGCGTTGAACGCGAGCGAGCTGGCGGATTGTTTCTTCCTCGGAGCCGCGAACAATTTATATTTTAATCGGACAAGCCTCGGCGGTTCAGCAGCTTTATCTGTCGGATGACAGGCGATGGGCCCTCGTTCTACCTGGGCAAATCTCTCGTCTCCTCTCGTCTCCTGACCACCGCGAAAGCAAACGAAGAATCGAACAACCCTGATGGATCCCCAACGAGAGGTTTCATTCGAATATGGTCCTAGTCAAGCGCAAAAACAGTCGGCAAAGGGATTGTCCTTGATTCATCCCTTTATTCCACTTGAAAACAATAATCGAACAGGGTTATTCCATTTTATATATTTCACCGAAGTCGGTTGCGACCTAATTTTTACCAATTTTTATACCGACCTATACTAAACTTCAATGTTTTTAACTTATTTATTACATATACTTATAAAACTGAAGGGTCCCGGTTCATAAGTAACCTAACTCATGTATCTGTAGAATATTATGGTCCAGTTCGATTTAAAAGTGGGTCAAAATCCATGTTTGGTAATTTTTCTAAATGTGATGAAATGTTAATGTTAATTGAAAGTACATTATTGTGTTTTTTTTATTGAAAGATAAAAAAGTTATACAACCCTTTGTGTGTCAATATTTTTTTCTATGAGGATGCGTCGCACCATTGATAAGGGTTTTTCTCGGTGCTGACTTCTTTCAGGATGTTCCTTTCATGATTCGACAGAGTTAAGAAATAGATCAAAAGTATTTTCTTGTTTCTTTTCATATAGAATATTTACTCGTTCAATAGAAATTTTTGGCAAGCTGAGAGTTCGAGATTCGTCATTACCTTCATTTTTTATAAGATACAACGTCAGTTTCCTTTATATTCCATTGTATATCTAATTGAAGCTTAAGTTGCACCTTATAAAATAAGGTTAAAGGTTAAGCACAAATCTCGAACTTTTGGCTCCCAAAAATGTCTATTTCACGAGTAAATATTTTGTATGAATACTCAGCAATTACAGAATATTTAATAGTGCTTTTAATTTACTTTTAAAGAGTAGGATTTACTCTTGACTGTATGATTTTTCTACATTTTTAAGAACACTTTTCTAGATCTGGCAAAGAGTTGAACTCAAGATTTCTAAATGCTCATTTAAATTAACATAACATTAAATTTTATTCTTTCTTATTCTTTTTATTATTATTATTATTTATTTATTTATTTATTATTATTATTATTATTATTATTATTTATTCTTCTTATTTATTATTTTATTATTATTTATTTTATTTTTGACATTTTACAAATTAACAATAACATTTAGCTAAAACAGATTTTAAAATTTAAACTTAATATTTTTGTACTCTGTCATTAAAATAATGTCAGCGTAGGCTTATCAGACGTTAAATTTTCTAATCTTTCAAATGATTTTACTCATAAAGACGTAGATTCAGTTTCTACACAGATATTTGCCTTTAAAGTGAAGTATAAATTTTCTAACGGTAAAAGGAAAGGTACCCGAACTTTCTGACGGTAGTGTAGTAACATTTTTTTAATTCGCAATTCAAAATTTGGCATTGTCCTAATTTTAAAAATTGAACCTAAAATTATTTAATTCAGAATGCTTTTAGTTTGAAATTTTTATATTATATAATTATAATTATGTGAATTAAATTATGTGATTTTACACGTGAATATTCCGTTTATTTCGAAACTTACCCTAATTACAGTTTTTGATTCAAAAGTAAAAGAAAATAGATTTGTATCTGTTGAGTTGAAAAAAATTGCAAAACAGATTCAAAATTACATTATAAAAAAGCCCTTTTGCCATAATATGTATTATAATCTATCTGACTTATTAAGCCAATAATCGTATTTTCTAAAAAAATGAATGGCGTTTTATTTTTTAATCTGGAAGCTTTTGCACTGAAATTATTGAGTGGATATACCGTTGGCAAACACCTTTTGAGGCCAATTAGCCTATACATTTAGCATCATCATTAACACAATGCTTTATGTTGGTTCTAGTTACCCTCTGTTCATTCGCGTGCCCTGGCAACATATTGAGGATGGTCACGTGGCACTCAACGTGTTCGACCTGCAAAGCCCCATGCTTTTCTACCCGCACAGTGCTTCACAGTCAGAAACACGTGGACGAGGCTAGAACTGACCATTGTATTTCAATACCTTTGCGGATTCTATGTTCTTAGCAAATTCTATAAACGATATTTCTGAAATACTATGAATACTGATTCAGACATAATAAACATTACGTACAACCTTCAAAATTGTACAATTTTGAAACGATATTGTTCAGCTTTAAATGACTAATTCTAAAGCCCTTTTCAAGAGAAGTTTTAAATTAAACAATTTATAATTTAGCAATTATTGACAAATGGAGAATCTTTTTATTGGAAAATTAAAAAAATTCACTGAAATTTCTGTTGTATATATTGCCCATTTTCTAATAAAAAGACATCAGAAATTTTCAGTATCCTTATACACTGTGAAACTTTATTTCTTTAATTAATCATACCCACTGGAATTTTACTAATTGAATTATTGAAATCATTTTTCGAGTAGACAGTTGATTCCTTTTACAGTAAATCTTTCATGTGTGTTTTTTTTAGTAAAACGCATTAAATTAGTCACAATTAAGTCTCTGAAATATAAAAATTAATTTTAAATGCGCGAAAATAGTGAAAAAAGAAAGAACTCAATACAAGTTTTTAACACTTTGGTTTACAAATTTTTCATCACTGCCCGGCTATAATTACAAAAATATGGGTCCCATGATAAATTTTATTAGAACATTTTTTCTGTAAGTTTTTTGTATTTTAACATATTTTTAATTTACTTATATATAAAAATGAAGATAAGTGAGTTATTAGTAAAAAAAAAACGTCTTTTGAAAATTTACCCAAGTTTTAAAAGTTACGCAGAGGGTGGGGTAGGAAGAAAAAAAGTACTTTTTTATATATTTTTAGTCGACACAAAAGAACGCGCCTGGCCCAAGATTGAACTGGCAGCGTTTGTTATTGCGTATAAGACCTACCCATTCAATTGCTTTTCATGAATGCTAACCAACTCTTCATACCAGCTTCAAGTATAACAATGCTCTGCGAACCTAAAATTAGACATCTAAACCCATGAGATTGACATAAGATGAGTAATAAGTAGCTCGGGAAATTATTATTACACTCAAATCTATATATCTAAACATTTGCAAGAAGAAAGTACAAGACTAGTATTGAGTACATGAATCAACATACAAAAGGAACTAATGACTAAAAATTAAATTTAAAGTAAAGCTTGTCACACACTTCAAAGATATTATTTATTTTTAAGTAATTAATTAAGCCAAAGCTAAAAGTAGGGACGCAGCCTACTGGACAAGCGAGCTAGAAAAGGAAGGGGAATCTGTCTAAATACGGCGAATAAATAAATATATACTTTTTTGTCATGACTTCATCAAATTACGGTTACCTCTTTAATTTGTATTAATATTTTAAATATTAAGGATCGCTTGAATTTTGAAATTTGAACTAAATTTTTTAGAGAATTTAACTATCAGTTCAATGATTGAAAAAAATTAACTTCGAATGAAGATGCATAAATTCTATGAAAAAATTCACGCGGCGACTAAGCTGAGGGCGCAGTATTTAATATTGATTTATATGTTAAAATAAAACTTCTATTTCAATCTCAAAATTCGAACAAAATTCATCTGATTTACAGCATAATATTATCAATATTTTGTCACATAAATATTAAGATGAGTTTAGATTCAAGTTTATATAGAGTTATTGAGATTAAACTAAAATGTAATACAGCATTATATATGGATAAGTCACAGGGGTTAACGTCTGGCTTTGGTCAGACAGATCCTTTACATCCCTACTACATATTTATTTTTCTTTCTAGATTATTCAATGAAGACTAAAAAAAGATCTATCTGCATATATTTCGAAATAAAACACCCAACAGCAACCATTATTTAAATACAAAAATAAAAGGTACTGACTAATATTCCAGAATTTTCCGTAAAACTAACTGATCAAGAATAACACTAGGGCTGGTATTACCGAATTTTCAGTAACGTTAGCCCTGAATGAGCTGGAAAAGGGATAAGACTTCACAAATGAAAAAAAGTCTGTCAGAATGCATACGCATTGGAATTTTCACAAGAATAAAAATTAACCACTGATGAGGGCCACCATTGTGCGCCGAAACGTTTGGTTCAATTAAAAATTGACTGAATTATTTATTCTGACCCTAAAGCCAAAATTAACATCCAACATTACAAACAATTATTTTCATCGAGGGTCAATATAATCTCCCCACTGAGTACAAGTTAAAAATATTGAAAAATGAAGATGAAAAATTTAAAAAATTAGAGGCTTTAGAAGGTATCCAATTTATATCTGGAAGCGTTTCAGAAAAATATATATAACATTACACACATTATAATTGTAAAGACTTAAAAACAAAACAATTATAAATTCCAGCGTTTCAGATTGCATAATTAGAAGTTTTGAAATGCAGAAACTCAACAATCTCACAGTTTCTAGGCGTTGTATTTTTTATTTTTGTAAACTAACTACTACATTTTTTCAAAGCTTCAAAATAAAGGATTTCAATATTTCGCACCTACAATTTTCAAATATTATCGTGTAATGAAAGTCGTTTGTCAAAAAGGGGCCTAAGTAGTTTTTTCTTCAAAGTGAAACTAAATACGCAAAAAATGTCTATTATAGTATACATGTGCTCTACTGAATTTTTAAATAAAAAGTATAAAATTTATAATGCCTAATTAATCTTAAAATTGATTACAAAATATAATATACAAGTGTCCACGTATATCAGAGCCTAACATCTGAAATACAATAAAACTGCCTTTTGAGCAAAAAAATTGAAATAAGTTTAACAAAATGAAAGGGAAAAAATTATCAAATTAAAAAAATCTAAAAACCCTTCTGTAAATAAAAATACAAGCTAAACCATGAACTGTAATCTCGTTATTAAAAACAGATATAGGTGTCATAAAAAACAAATAATTTCGATAAATGCCACTAATGAAAATGGTTAAAATAAGGTTACACATTTTTTTAATCATATAAATTTCTCTCTACGGTTCTAAAATCGAAATCCTTGAAATTAAAAAGGATTCAGGAAAATTAAAATAATATTCAGAAATAAAGGCAAGTAAAAAATGTTGCTTAATTTTCGGAAAACGCAAAAAGAATATATTAGTTAGATCCTTGTTCCTTTGTACCCTCACAAAAAAAAAAAATTTGAACCAAAAAAACGACATGAAAATTTGGTTGAATCAAAAAAATTTTGTTTCATTTAACTAAATATTTGATTGACACAAAAAAAATATTTTTGTTGGATCAACCAAATACTTCGAGATCTACCAAAATATTTGGTTTAAACAACCAGATCAGATTTTAAACTGACTACAACAACGATAAATAAGAGTTTAGTAGTTTAATTTTAAAGTATCCATATAAAATTTTTAATTAATATTTATTCCATTTTTTTTCTGGAGATTGATATTTTAGTGGTTAGGTTCTTTTTGGTGCGCAGAAAAAAGGATAATTTCTTAACTTATGAGCATCCTACTATAAATTTGTCACAACCAAATTAGAGTCTTTAATTCCCCGTGAAACTGAAAAAAATAATTTGTTATCTCATATAGTTTAGGAAATATAACATTCAGAATTTATATTTTTCTCAATATTTCATGAATAAAATTTCATTTTAGTTTTTGTGAAATAACATATTTCCTCTGCACTGTAGACAAAAATAGACAAAATATTATTTAAAGCAGACTTAATTTCAAGCCAATCTGAAACAATAAAATATTTGATCTCGCATACATTCGAAGTTATAGCGTGTCGAAAAATACCAACTTTTATGAAAGTTCGCTAAACAGTAATTTTTTTTAATATCGCGTTTCTTATGCACTTTTTGTTAAAATTTGTTTTTATGATAGTAAAAGTTCGTGATGCATCGTCTTTTCAAATTTCTTTCATACCCTGAACTATTTTTGATCTAAATCGAAATAAACTTTTAAAAGAGAACTCATTTTTTATGTCTATATTTCAGAAACAATTAGTGCTTTTCAGATTTGAAAGTAATTTGATGTTCTTTTATTATAATAAAAGTACGTCAAATTACCTTCGAATCACTCAGAGAAATGTCCTCATGTGGCAAAAGGATGTTTCTTGACGCAAATGGAATTTCCTCTTAAATTTAAGTTTGAGAGGATTTTCATTTGTCTCAACAGGAATCCTTTTGCAGTAAAAATTTTCCTTATGCGACTAACTTCACCTACTCTTGCAGCCAAATAATTCTGCTTGTGTAAAAAATATATTCACTTCGTTCAAAAGAAAACAGGCAACAGGACCATGCTTTTGTTTCAAGACAACCATTTCTCTACGTGTATTATAAAGACAACTTTTAACGCAAAGTATAGTAGAAATGGGATATTTCCAGAAAAAAATTTTACTGTTTGTCTAACTTTCATAAAAGCGGATATTTTTAAACACGGTATAACTTCGAAAGTATGCAACATAGAACATTTTTTTGTAGATTTACTTGAAATTAATTCTGCTTTAACTTACATTGTGACTATGTTGGTCTTCAGTGCACAGGAAGTATGTTATTTCTAAAAAAAAAAACTAAAACTAATTTTGTTTCATCAACATATTTTCAGACAAATGTAACTTTTGAACGTTGTATCTTCTAAACTATATCAGATAACTTTTTTTTTTGAATTTACGGGGAATTTAATCACTCAGAGAAAAAGTTCTCTTGAAACAAAAGCATCGTCCTCTTGCCTGTTTTGTTTTGAACAACGTGAATATATTTTTTACAAAAAGAAAATTATTTGGGTGCAAGATTAGGTGAAGTCAGTTGCATAAGGACAATTTTTACTGCAACAGGATTCCTGTTGAGCCAAATGAAAATCCTCTCAACCTTAAATTTAAGATGAAATTCCATTCACGTCAAGAAACATCCTTTTGTCACAAGAGGACATTTCTCTGAGTTTCAATCAATTTTTGAGTTTCTTCAATTTTCATTGTGACGAACGTTAAGTCCCGGACGTTTAAAGATGTTTAACGTAATTAATTAATTTAGTTTATTTAATAACGCCTTCAGCCATTTTTTGGTTTTCGGTCTCATAATATCCATGATGCGAGGCATCACTGAAATAATTTCAGAAAAAAACGAGAGGTTCAAGGCTTTTTGTGTTGCACTCAATCCAAGCCCACCGTGGCTATGACGTTTTCGATTAATTTCTAAACTTTCTTTCTTTTCGATCCACATTCAATTATTCGCAAGCCTCTAAGAGGCAACAAAGGATTTTGTATGTAAAGAAAAAAAAGTCATAAGGTATGGAATTCAAAGTCGATAAAAGTAGGAACGGATGAGAAAAAACGTTAAAGGTATGTATCCCTGAGAGGCATAAACATGCCGTATAACAATGAGAAGGCAATATGGTTGAAAGTGACTTAACATCCGAAAAGAATAGGCACAGGAGTTGTGAATATACATATATACATAGGTTATACCTATGTATCGTAATTAAAGGTGGATATATACGTGGGAAAGTGTCAGTCGATGATTTGGTCGCTTGGGTGTGTGTATTGTGTCCGGTGTCCTTGCAACATTCACAAAGTGCTTAGTTTCATGGAAACTCGAGTGTCGCACAGAAGAGCTTTCAGAGGAAGAGGCAAGGGGAAAGGAGTGACCATAGTTCGCACACTTTACCTACATCCCATTCATCCTGCCAATTCCACTATTTTTTACACAACGCGAAAATTGTCTACCTACTTCATTAACACATATATTTGATATTCACATATGCAAGCTTGAATAATAATTAATTATATCATTCTGTTCAGCCTATAATATATCACTCATCCAGGAAATGAAAATCGATTCAATGGAAATTATTTAAATCGGAGAATTTAAGAAGGCCTATTCACGCGAATTTTAATTATTACAACCGGTCGCCTTACTACCAATTCTGGTAAATCTCACTAAATTATTTTTTACTTCTTTTAATCGGAACGACATTTACTAGCTGAATTGTCTGAAATATAAGAAACTCAGCCGGTAAATATCGTTCCGATGGTTCTGATTAAAAAAAGTCAAATAATTGAACGAAATTTTTTAAAATCGGTGGTAGCTATATAATGATCGATTGAAATGATTAAATATATGAGGCAGATTAAAAATTGTACAAACCGATAGACCGTAATTCGCGTGAATCGGCATTCTTAAATTATCCGATTCAAATAGTTTCCATTCAATCGATTCTTTTTTCCTGGGAAATTAACAAAAAAGTCTTACTTTTGTTACGGCTTATACTTTTTTTTACCTTAAATGCACTGTAAAACGTCGATCCTCAAAAGAACGCCAAATGTGGCATAGTTTTAAGTTGCACCATTTTTAAGACACGAAAACAATTGAGGGCACAATGAAAATTGCCATTGTTCAAAATTAGATGCAACAAATTGCACACGAATGGTTTCCTGTGAGTGACCTGCTTTCTGACTTACGAATCTAGCTTATTTAAGCTAATTTTTTGTCTTAAAATAAGACTCTTTCATAAAACAAAAATTAATTATGTGTTCGGTGGGTCAATTATTATGCATGAAAAGGTTTTAAAGGTTTGACTAACTAAATATTATTTTGTATCAATAAAATGGCTTGAATTGAGACATTTTTGTGCTAAAACTCAAATTCAGACTTACGTATTTGGGGCTAAATTTGAGTCAAGACAAGACCGCCATGAAAGTATAAGACGTTTTTCAGGTTAAAATTAATCAAAAAAATATTTAATACATCTAATAATTATTATTCTTTTTAAATATGTTTTGGATTGGCTTAATTTAACCATTTAAGATCAACTGGGAAATTTAGTTCCCAAAAACGTGTTCAAAAATCCATAACTTTGCGAAAAATTAATATATTCTCGATTTTTGCAGCATAGGCAAGAGAATTATTTCTTTTATTTGTAAAAAATTTGAAACACCATAAATATTATTGCATTTATTGACTATGACATCATAAAGCCCTGTGTGTTTAAGGTCATTTTTACAGTAATGCCACGGACCTCTGAAGTAAATAGCTATTACGAACCTAAACAAAGTACAAAATACACGATGTTTACATTCGTGCTTATTTTTACTTTTAGTGAATATTTGGAACATCATGACGAAATAAAACTTGTTACTCTGGGGTTTTCGGGGTCGCTAATTACGAATCCGGAGCCCGATTTCCAAAATTCAAAATGGCAGCTCCAATATGGCAGACGAGTTTTTAAAAATTTAATGGGTTTTCATGAAACTTGACATCTGAGGGTTTTTGGGGTATCTGATAACGAATCTGAAGTCAGATTTTGTAAATTCAAAATGGCGGATTCAGCTTGGTGGTCAAATTTTGAAAAAATTGTTCGATTTTCATCAAACTTGTCACTCAGGGGTTTTTGGGGTCACTGATTACGAATCCGGGGCCAGATTTGCAAAAGTCAAAATGCAGGATCCAATGCGGTGGACCAGTTTTAAAAAAATTGTCGGATTTTCATGAAAATTGCCATCTAGGAATTTTCGGGGTTGTTAATTTGAAAAGTTAGGTTAAAATAAAAAAATTTCGATTTCAATTTGGCTGTGAAAAATGTAGTTTAGTATAAAAGTTGCATCTTTGATGACTCACCCGTTTCATTCATTATTTCTTACCCGTATAAATTATTTGTTTTTAGGGCATGGACAGCATTTTCGAATTGTCGCAAATTTTTTTTATTTGTTGCATCTAGCATATTATTTGTTTTCAGTGCAGGAACATCTACTTTAAATTCTCATCAGTCTTCTGTTTTTTATTTGTTGCCCTTGATGTAAATGTACGTTGAATATAAAAATATTGTTTTTGACTCTCACCGTCCCCTCGCAGAAATCGCCATATATGTTCCCTATTACCCATCTGGCCCCGATCGGGCTGGCATGATCTGGCCCGGGTAGGGCTAATTGCATGGCCCAGAGTCGTGCCAAACCGGGATGCCCGTTTTGCAGCGCCACCTAGTAGATGTTAAGGAAAACGGTGAATTTTTTATCAGAGTGATAATACCTACAATTTTTGGGGAAATTTCCCGAAACTTAGCATAATTTATACTAAAGTTTGGAAATATTCCCTACAATTTGGGGAATTGAATGATTCCTGCTGAATGTAGGGAATCAATGTCCCCGAAGTTAGATTCGCAAACTTATTTTTTCAAAAAAATGAAAGTTGTGCTAGACAACCGTTAAACGGTTTTTTGAAAAATCAAAAATTATGGGCACAATTTTTGAAAAAATTTTTTTTTTTTAGACCCGCAACTTCTTGCAAGAGCAAAAAGAAAGGTTGTGCTAGGCAGCTCGAAGTATATACAATTTTATGTAGGAAAGAAAAATTTCAGAAACCTAACTGTTACCGAGAAAAAAAAAAATTTTATTATTTTTGAAAATTTCGAAAAAATAAGA
>CAKNWT010295112.1:0-10661 GCA_932066315.1 Andricus coriarius | reverse complement strand
TCTTTTTTATGGAAAATTAATATTTCCGGTTAAAAGTTTAACTATTTGGTTAAAACCTTATGCATTTTTTGAAAAATCGTATTTTTTATATGGAAAATCTAATCTCTTTGTTAAATTATATTGTGTTTTACTTAAAATGAAAATATTATTTTCATGAAATATCAATTATTATATTTCCTTATTGAAAATTAATCTTTTTAGGCTTACAATTCAAGTTCTTTGTTATAAGTTCAACTACTTTCTTACAAATTAATTTTTTTGGTCGAAGATTCATAATTTTAGGAAAAAATGCACCTCTTTGGTTGAAAATTGAACTGCTTTGTTGAAGATTCCTTTTTTGGGAGCGAAAATTCATTTTTTTAACAAAAACTAAACTATTTAGTTGAAATTAAACTTATTTTCTGTGGTATAAATTTCAATTATTTTGCGGAAGATTCATTTTTTTTTCATGTGGAAATTTAACTATTCCTTTCTTGGTTAAAAATTGATTTTTTTAGTTTAGGAATTCAACCATTTGGTTCAAAATTTGTATAGTTTGTTAAAAAATCGTATTTTTTGTAAAAAATTGTATTGAAATTTTCTTTTTCGGGTTTAAAACTAATTATTTTAACTTAAAATATAACTATTTGATTGAAAATAAACTTTTTTTTATCAGATTTTCATATTTTTATGTTAAAAATTCATTGGTTTTGTATATATATTCGTCTTTTTATCTTGAAAATTTAATAGTTTGTTAGGAAATTCAGCTAATTCCTAAACGATGTTTTAATTAAATATAACCAATGATTTTTTTTTAATCCAAATTAAACTGCTTCATTTTTGGTTGAAAGTTGATCTTTTTAGTTTAAAAAATTCAGTATTCGGTTGAAAATTTATGTACTTTGTTGAAAATGTTTATTTTTTGTTAAAAAATTAATTTTCTTTTTTGAAAGTTTAACTATTTGGTTAGAAATTGATCTATTTTTGTTGAATATTCGTCTTCTTTGGTGAAAAAATAATCTTGGTTGAAAATTTATCTTTTTCCTTGAAAATGTAATTATTTGATTGGAAATTAAACTGTTTGGTAGAAACCTAATCTTTTTAACTTTCCAATTTCACTTTTTGGTTCAAAATGTATGAATTTTATTGAGAATTCGTCTTTCATAGTAGAAAATAACCTTTTTCATTGAAAATTCATCCTTTTTACTTGAAAATTCTATATTTTGGATGAAGTTTTCTTTCTTTATTGACTGAAATGATTTTCATTGTTGAGGATTAAAATATTTGGTTGAAATTTCTTCTTTTTTGGTTTAATTTAATTGCTTCTGATTCAAAATAAAAATCTTCTCTTGGTTAAAAAATCAACTATTATATATTTTGTTGTAAGTTTATCCTTTTTGGTTGAAAATTCGTAACTACTTGTTTAAAAATTGAACTACTTTCTTAATTAATAAGAAACAGTAATAATTGATCAAACTTTCCTCCTTCAAATCGTCTTATCGTAGTTTTGAATGACCTGTAAATAAATTTACCAAAAAAATTTATTCGCAAAAATTAAGTTAAATAGGGGGTTAGGGGGAAGTCAAAACCTATAGACCCTAACAAAGGAGAGTAAGTGCCTTAAAATTATAGAACAGAAAATTAAAAATAAGGTTTGATAATCAGGGGGCTTAAATTTTCAAAGGAATTAAGAGGCCTTGAGTACTTTATGTGACTGATATAAAAAAATTTTAATTTTAAAGTTGGTTTCTTTTTAGTGTCCTGGATACCCTAGTAAACGTATGAAAATTATAATACAGTTTCTGTAGAAATTAATTAAGTTTTTATCATATAACAGAAAATTAAATCAAAAAATGTATCCTATCACAGAATAAAACTCTCTACCTTTTACATCAAGGCAGACATGATGATATAGTGCATCAGACTTGCAAGTTTTCCTTCTACTACGATAAAAGAACAAGCTCCTTAAATCCTTTGCCCTTCTCTTAAAATTAAAGGAAAAAAATCCCAGCACTTAATACCTTCTTACTATATGGAAAGCTTTTAGGCTTCCACGTTCTTCTTTAAACCTAGAACACGACATGACATAATTCTGAAGCTGATACTTAATCGATATGTACAAATTTTCTTCCACGAATTTTCAAAAGCTGATTGCGGGAGCTTAATATAAAAACGCTTTTTCGAATATTCTATAAATAAAAAATGAGGCTCGGCTTCACGAAGCGAAAATATATTTCTCTTTGAAGTATCGCATTTTATCCTGCAAAATTTTGTAGAAAAAGAAAACATAGGAAGACTTAAGAAAAAATTTTAATGATGTAAGATCGCAAGGGTAAGGCATGCTCTCAATACAGGGAAAATAGGGTGATTTTTCACGAAAATAGGAAAATAATAGTGGAATAAATGATTTTTTAATAAACATGAAGTCGGTACCATAGTCCTAAGAATGGAAGTGGAAATATATTAAATTATCAATAAAAGAGTTCATTTCCAACGAAAAAATATGAGTTTTCTATCAGATAAGATAAATTTCCAACGAAAACAGACGAATTTTTAACAAAAGTATTGAGTTTTTAAACTAGAATCAAAACCCGATAATATGAATTTTCAACAAAAAAGTTAATTTTCAAGTAAAAGATGAATTTTCAACCAATGAAGATAAATCTTCAATAAAAATGTTCAAAAATTTTACAAAGTACATAGTCCATCTTGCAACCAAGTAGTTGAATTTTCAACCAAAAATATGAAGATTTACCAAAATTGTTGAATTTTCAACAAAATAATTAAACCTTCAGCCAAAGGAGATAAATGTTTAACTAAATATACCATAGTAGACTTTTCAATAAAAAACAAAAATTAATTATCAAACAAAACAGTGTGACTTTTCTACCAAACGATAGATTTTCAATCCAAAAAATGCAGCTTTGATCCAAAAGTCTAATTTTATATAAAGCAGTTGAATGTTCAAACGAACAAACGAAAAAATGACTTTACAACAAAATGGTTAAATTATCAATAAAGAAATTCAATACTTAACAAAATATTTGAATTTATAAGCACGTAGTTAAACTTTCGACATAAAAAGATGAATTTTCAACCAAACAGTTTAACTTTCAACAAATAATATTAATTATCAACGAAACAGTTGCATTTACAACCAAATATTTGAACATTTAAGCAAAAGTTACGAATTTTTAACAAAATAGTTGAATTGTTAACCAAATAGTTGAATGTTCAATATACAAAGATAAATTTTATACCAAATGGTCGAATTTTTAAACAAAAAAGTTTAAAGTTCAACCAAAAACAGTTGAATTTTCAATAAAATAATTAAATTTTTAAGTCAAACAGACGGATTTTTTAGAAGACAGTTGAATTTTTTATTCAGAAGGACAAATATTCTATTTAAATTACAACAACAAAAAACAGTTTAACAAAACAGTTAAATTTTGCACGAAATAATTAATTTTCCAACAAATTAGTTGAATTTCTAACAATACAATTAAATTTTCAACTGAAATTAGGTGTCTTGAAAACAAAAATTCTAACAAAGAACTTTAATTTTCAACCAAGTATTACAATTTTCAATCAAAAAAGATTAATTTTCATCGAAAAATGTAATAGTTTATATTCTGAACAAGAAAAGATTTCAATTTTTAATCAAACACAGTCGTTGATATTTTATTCGAAAAAGATTTTAATTTTGAATAAAAAACAGTTGAATTTAACCAAAAAGACGAATTTTCAAGAAGAGAGTTGCGGTTTTAACTAGGAAAGATATTTCAGTCAAAAAAGAAAAATATTTTTAGACAAGTTGTTTAATTTTCAAACTAAAAGAATTAAATTCTCTAGAAAACCGTTGAATTTTTAACCTTAAAATATGAATTTCTAAACAAAAAGTTAATTTTCAAAGAAATAGTTGAATTTTCTACTAAAATGACAGAGTTTTCAACCCAGAAATACGAACTTTTAACAAAACAGTTGCATGTTGCATCAATTTTTCAACCAAGAGTGAAACAGTTAAATTAACAGTCATAAAAATTGATTTTAAACACACACAAAAACGCATTTTGAACGAAATAGATTAATTTTCTACCAATGAGATGGATCTTCAAAAATAAAAATGAATTTTTCAGAAAGTAGTTCAACTGTCGACCAACTAGTTGAATTTTTAATGAAGAAGATTAATTTTTCTTCAAAAAGACGACTTTACAATAAAATATATAAATTGTCAAGTAAAAACAATCTTCAACCAGTAATTGAATAGTTACATTTTCATGTCAAAAATTAATTTTCAACCAATGATGAAATAGTTACGTCTTTGCTTAAAAAAATTTATTATCAACCAAGAAAAAGACAACATAATAACAAAATACATAAATTTCCATCCAAATGGTTTAATTTTCAACTGAAATTAATCAATTTTCAACCCATGTTGCAAATGTTTAATTTTTAGTTAAGAAACTAATTTTCAACTACATTAGGAATAGATTAGCAACAATAGTTAAATCTTCAACCAAATAGTAGAATTTTTAACCAAAAGATATGAATATTCTGATCCAAAAATATAATAGTAGCGTTTTTAACTGAAAAAATTAACATTCAATGAAACGTAGTTGGATATTTTTATCGGGTTCTATTAATTCAGTGCGCATTTAAGCGAAAAAACGAGAAAAGGGTGTAGTTTCTTGAAAAAAGAGGAAAAGATTAGACAAAGTAGGTGCCATACGCTTAAAAAAAGGGTTTCGTAGCCTATAGCCTTATATCAGTTTTGGTCCTTTGTTGAATTTGAATCCTATGTCTATTTTGGGCCCTATGTCAATTTTGGACCCTATCTCAGTTTTAGGCCCTTTTTCTATCTTGGGCCCTATGCCAATTTTGGATCCTTTGCCTATTATGGGCCCGATATCAATTTTAGACCCTATCTTAATTTTGAGCCTTTGTCTATTTTGGGCCCTATTCTAATTTTGGGCCCTATGGGTAATTTGGGCCCTATGTGGGTTTTGGGCCCTATATTAATTTTGGGCCCTATTTCTGTTTTGAGACGTGTGTAGAATTTGGGTCCTTTGTCAATTTTGGGTTTCATGGGAATTTTGGGTCTTTTGTCAATTTTGGCCCTGCGACAATTTTGGGTCCAATGTCAGTTTTGGGCCCTGTGTCCATATTGGTACGTGCAACAGATGAAAGGACAAACGAACGGAAACCCAAACAAATTTATACAGGTTTCTGTCCGGGTCTACGAAACCCTGAAAAGAGAAATTCTTCAATAAAAGGGGTGAAAGATGGGAATAGAAGAAAGAGTGTAAGGTCTGTATATAGATGCTTTACTTGTAAAAGGAAATCAATAATTTTCATTTTTTCAAGTATTTCAAAAAATTTTTACTTACATTTTATGGGTTGCAGTACAAAACTAGTTAACCAACAAATCGAAATTTTTCACGAGAGCGAAATAACGTTTTGTAAAATCTAAATCACCATTTAAAGATAAAAGTTAAACAATTCCGACTAAATCATCCAAGAATTTGGAGGAACAAATTTCATGGATTTTGAAAATCGTCATTGGATAGAGACTAAACAATATATTTTATAATTAAAAAAAAAAAACCTTGCTCTCGAGATATGGGGAGGCTGAATAAGAATAAAAAAGTTTTTATAACAAAAAAAGTATTCTGTTCCGGGAAAATGAAGATTTAGTGTGACGGTATTGCACTGAAACAAACGATTCTTCGATGAACTTCAAGTAAAAAAAGAAAGATTGATGTTTCTATATGAATAAAGAATAATAATTTTAAGATGCATCGTTTCTGATTGCAAGGCCAAAAATTAGATGAAAAAAAACCTTATAAAATTGGCTTTTTGTAGAAAGTGATTATTTAAGATGCAAGGTTAGAGTTTGATTCATACTTCGGTGTTAACAAAGTGGCAAATAGTTTTATTGAAGGGTTCTTTTTTAAAAAAGCAGTATTTTATTATGTTACTGTATTTCAAAACTTTTCGGAAGAGGAATATGATCAGAAAAGGGTTTAAAGAAAGGTAAGAGGTTAGACAATAAAAAAAAGAAGAAAAATATGAAAGACAAGTACCCCCGGTTTACGATATGCCTAGAATTGATGTTCTCGGCAGTTTCTGGTTGAGGAGTGCTGCTGGACCAAGAAAGAGGCGCTGCTTATTCAAGCGTGACAACAGCGTTAGTTACGTCAACTGTTAGCATACGTCCAAATCCAAATGAAATGGTTCACGCGGCCCTGATTATTTAGGTGTTGATTTCCCCGATTCAGGATCAAGGCCACTGCAAGCCATGCCCAAAACTGTTCTTATATTGGGAGTTCATTGCATAGAGTCAGTTACCTGGCTTTGAATTAGTAATCCTTTTATGACTATAATTGAAATGGGATTTCGAACAAATCCGTTTAAGACAACATGTATTTGATTCTTTAAGAATGTTTCATGCAAAAAGCCCATTTTCGGGCAAAATGTTGGTTATCTACTTCTGTACTGCCACCCTTCATTTATATTTTTCATGCATGATATCACATTCTGGATTAAAGCCTCCCCCCTGACGATGTGACGTAGTTTTGAGTGGGTCCTATTGGGTTCTAATAATTCAGTTTATATTTAAGCGAAAAGAAAGGTGAAAAAGGGGAAGTTTCTTGAAAATCGGGGCAAAAGGGGTTAAAGATGGCAATAGAGGAAAGAGTGTGAAGTCTGGCGAGGATAAGGGTGTAAGTAAGGGGTGTATTAGGGAGCATAGAGCGAATTAGGACCAGTCTGGAGGGATTGGCACGTGAGTACGTGTCTGACCGTTTTCTCCGCATTTGAACTGGGCACTCATCGTTTCTTCCGATAGAACGGACGTGAGACTCCTTTCAACTTGGCACTGCCAAATCTCGGACAGATTTCGAGTACAGACCTTCACACCGAGCATCCTTCGATTCCATTGATATGTGACCCACGACCCCAAGAAGTGTATTACCATCCTTCCTGATCCCGACTGCTGGGGAACAATAGGCTTACGCCAGATTTCATTGACACACGATGATGCTCCATCAGAAATTCCACTTGAGTGACACAGCTCTTACCGTATTCACTCCGCGAATCGATGTAAATCTAATATAAAGTCTCCTGAGCGCTGATTTTTATAAGAAAAACTAGTTTCAAGACCAGGTTGGCAAAAATAAGGATGGTTCTGATCAAAATTGTCTCTTGGAAATCTACTTATTTCAATTTTATCAAATATTTTAAAATATTAGGAATCATTTGATACCGATGGGTAAATTACACCTGTAATCTGGTGTAATCTCTCTCTGCAACAAGAAAAAATATTAAAGAAAATTTAGTATAGGTCTATAATGATTTTCCTATAATGAATTTAAATTAACGCGATTAACATGAAATTCCTGCATGTGATGAGTGGCAAAATACTGATGAACTAAGTAAGTAATGAAATAATCCTCAAATAATATGGTGTAGAGGTGACACTAGTTGACATATGTGAAAGAAATTCGTTAAGATGGTTTGAGCATGTTGAAAGAATGAGGATGAACAACTGATGAAATAAGTGTATCAAGGTAAAGTGAATGGCAGCGTGCCCAGAGGCAGACCGTGGATGGAATGCTTCGAATGTGTGAATGAGATCATTGTCTCAATGAAATTACTCATTTGGACCTTTTTAACAAATCTTATAATATGCTTTTAACCACAGTATGTTAATCATACTATCAGCTTGTGTCTGAAAACTTCCTTAAGTATTTTTCAATCTATTTTATAACTTCGTATTAATTTATATTTTTAATCGCAACAATTTTCACAATTAGTAGAAACTTACTAATTGCTTTGCCTATGCAATATGTACTTCTAGGCTATGGGAAGTTGTACGTTAAACTGACGCCTTCCATAGCATTTTTATGTTGGATAAGGTGATTAGAAAAAAATTAAGACATTTTTTGGAATATGTCACTTTTCTAGACCAGTGAGTAATAAAGCAATTATTGCCATCCTTAATAAGTTGTGGGTTCAAAAAACTAATGGATCAACTGTTTTCTATTTCATAAGTGAATTGCGATCTACTGTAGTACGATTTGAATTGTGAAATTATGAAGTCGATTTTATCTTTAGAAAGGATGAGGAAGGTATCATCTACGTAGCGAAAGTAATCCGGAAATTGGAAACATAATTTACCTAAGACATTCGTTTCAAGACCTTGTATTACGATTTCAGTCAAAATAGCTGAAATGGGCTACCTCATTGTGGTGCCAAACGTCTGTCTATATCACTTTTTCTTATCAAATTAAAAAAAGGTAGAGTCCATTAAAAAAGTGATACCTCTTTAAATTCATCTGATGGAATTTTAGTATTGTTGCTTATATGTTGCAATCTGTCTTCAATAAGTTTAAGAACAAGATCCAAAGGTCGTGATATTATCATCAGGGACTTTAGTTTTAGTTATTAGAACATTGATGTTACAAATTTACACACTTTTTATCTGGTGAGCATCCAAGACCATGTTTTCCTATTCTTACAACTTCTTACGTAAACTATCAATGATGTTTTTAGGACAATTTCTTACCAAACTTCTTAGACCATCCTTTATTCATTGCTATACAGGAATTAACCAATTGGAAGCATGCGTTAGATAGACGACAGTCCATGTGTTACTGATGAGGGTGTGTGCGCAAAAGAGTAATTTTAAATTTGCAGGAGGCTGTGAATATCAATGGTGCAAATTCACAAGGCAACTGAGAGACGAGATTCTTAGAAAATATCTTTTCCTTCAGAATACACGTTGAATTATTTCACTTCCTTTAAGTATTTCTAATTCTGTAGAATTCAAACGAATTCTTAGAATTCACTTGTGGTCCTTTGAATTCTTTAGAAGTTTTTTGCAATTATTTTGACACCTTTACAGTACACCATAAATTATTTTGAATTTCTCCAAGTCTTTTGTATTCTCTCAAATCTACTCAATTCTCTGAATTGTTCTGAATTTTCAGAATTCTTCTCATATGTCTGAATTCATGGAATTCTCTGAACTCTTTCGAATAATCTGAAATCTTTTGAATTCTTTCGTATTCTCTATATTCTTTTGAAATCCTCCAATTTTTTTTTTGATTCTGTCAATTCTTTTGAAGTTTATAAATTCTTTTGCACTCTGTGAATTCCTTCGAATTTCCGAAATTCTTTTTAATTCTTTAAATTCTTCTTAATTCTATGAATTCTTCCGCTATTCTCTGAATTCTTGCGAATTCTCGGAATTCTCTGAACTCTTGCGAATTCTCTGAATTCTCGCGAATTCTCTGATTTGTTTTAAAATTTTCTGAATTGTTTAAAAACTTTCTGAACTCTCTAAACTGTTTTGAATTTGTTGAACTCACGATATCCCTGAATTTTCAAAATGTTCTTTCAATTATCTTGAAATCATAAGGATACACATTGAATTATTTTAAATTTCTTTGAATATTTTTCATTCTGTAGAATTCACACGAATTCTACAAATATTAAATTTTTTTTCTCAATTTTTCTGAAATCTTTATAAAACACCATGAATTGATCTTCATTTCTGCAAGTCTTTTTTATTCTATGAACTCTCCTGAATTATTCTGAATTCTCTTATAATTTTTGAATTGTCTGAATTCTTCTGAATTCTGTGACATTATTTAATTTCTATAAATTCTTTTGTATTATCTAAATTTTTAAAAATTATCTTATATTTTTTTTAATTCTGTGCATTCTTTTGAAATCTGGGAATTATTTTGAAATCTGTGAATTCTTCGGAATTCTCGAAATTCTTCTAAGTTCTCTAAATTCTTCTGAATTCTCTGAATTTTTTCGAAATTTTATGATCTCATTAAAAAACTCTCAATTATTCGTCGAATGCTCAAGATATCATTGAATGTTTCAAAAATGTTTTTTGAATATCTTGAAATCATTGAAATATACCTTGAGTTAGTTTGAACTCCTTCTTTTGAATATATTTTTAATTTACTTTATAGTAATTAGAATACACGTTGAATTACTTTAACTTTCTCCGAATATTTTGAGTCCTGAAGAATTCAAAACACTTGAAGGAATTCAAAATAATTCAATGCGTATTCTAAAGATATCGAATGAATTCAGAAAACTGAAAAAGAATTCAGAAGACTATTTGAATACAAAATATTTCAGAGAATTCAGATAATACGAAAGAACTGTAGAAATTCAAAATAATTAATGGTGTGTATTGTGAAGGTTTTAAGAGAGTTCATTAAAACTTCAAAAGAAGTCAAAGGAGTACATGTGAATTCTAGGAATTCGTTTGAATTCTACAGAATATAACATACCCGGATTATTTTAAAAAGGTCTCGTCGTACGAAAAATTAATCCTGGTTGTCCAGGTATTAAAAATACATCTTCCTCGAGGAAGTTTAGTTAAAACTGAGAATTTAACATACCCGGATGATTTTAAAAAGGTCTCGTCGTACTAAAAATTAATCCTGGTTGTCCAGGTATGAAAAATACATCTTCCCCGAGGAAGTTTAGTTAAAACTGAGAATTCAACATACCCGGATTATTTTAAAAAGGTCTCGTCGTACGAAAAATTATTCCTGGTTGTCCAGGTATTAAAAATACATCTTCTCCGAGGAAGTTTGGTTAAGAATAAGAATTTAACATACCCGGATGATTTTAAAAAGGTCTCGTCGTACTAA
>CAKNWT010295107.1:932-11062 GCA_932066315.1 Andricus coriarius | reverse complement strand
GGGGGGGGGGGGGCGAGAAAACCAAATAAAATATATTTTATTTTTTAGGCTACCCAATTGTGCATCCCCCAATATAAAGAAAACTTTGCAATATTCCCGTGTCCCAACATAACCATGCATCATTGCACCAATATTGCTACTATTGCCATTCAATATTGCAGCAACGTTGCGTACATCCATCGCACTTTTTTCCCGGGACGGAAGTAGGGGAAGTGAGGGGTGGGGAAGTGATAGGGTGTTGAGGAAATGATGTGAGGGGAAGTAGGGTGTCAAAGGGATATAAAAGTAGGGGAAGCGCGGAGAAGACATGGGTAGTAGGGGAAGTTGAGGAATGAAGAAGAGGCGAAGGAGGGAAAGTGAGGAGGGGAATTATGAGAGGGGAGGGAAAGTAAGAGAAAAAAGTTGAAGTAAGGGAGGGGGAGATTTGAATGACTTAAATAAAGTCTAAATACGCTACGAAAACTTTTTTTGGAGGCTCGGCGCCTAATATGACTTATTTTCATTAATTTCTATTGGGGAAATCTGTTCATTTAATGAACTATTGGAATCGAATTCACTAATGACATGATCATTGTGATCGACGTCATTAAAAGTGAAAGCCGATGTCCGATTTACTAATCCGACGTCACTGGAGGGTGATAAATCAGAGTATAGTATTCGTGTAGAGTAATTAATAGTTCGTGTAGTGGACACGGATATGAAAAAGGAAACGGTATATGAGAGACGTGTGTGCATTGACCGCAACTCTATGAATTTATGGTCTAATAAAAGGAGAAATGAAAGCTGGATCGAACACGACCCGATTACACGCCACCCCTCCTTTAGCATGACATTCCGACCTACCCCTACGTGTGTGATGACACGTGCATGTACCAGTGCTGATTTCCTTCATGAATATTCAGCCCTTCGATTCTCAACGAGCGACGATACAACGAGGATCAAGCGCTCACCTGGCATTCAATTTTTCCCTGATAGTTCGTTAAAATTTCATTTATGTTCTGCAAAATTTAGAGGGTTTCTCTGGATAAAAAGGAAATAAGCGTAAGGGCCGTAAACGGAGATCCCGAGATTTTATAAATCTTCCTCTGCGAATTGAATTCTAATCTCAGATGGAATTTTCAAAATGTTAGAGGTCTAACAAAAATTTGTATTGAAGAAAAGTTTTGACTTTTTAAAATAGGGTCCAAAACTACTTTCCCGATCTAAACTTTGAAGCTTCAATTTCAATCTAAAAATTTTAATTTCCGGAAAGAATCTAGAAAATTACCATTAGTCCAGGCGTCTTGTATGAAAAAAGTTTTTTCCGATTTAACTAGGAGCCGTGCATAAACTACGTAAAGTTTACTTCTGAAATGTTGACCCTTTTTTAGGATCTAAAAGTTTTGAACCTCCTCTCCCTCTATCATACGTAGTTAAAAATTCAATCAAGTAGTTTAATTATTAACCAATAAAGAATAAAAAAAGCAATTGTTCATATTTTAACCAAGAGAGGATTTTTATTTTAAATCAAAAACATTTAAACTGAGCAAAAAATACTAATTTTTAACAAAATAATTGAATATTCAAACAAAAGATTTTTCAGCCAATAAAGACAAAAAATATCATTTCAAATGTTGAATTTTCAAGCCCAAAATACGAGCTTACTAGAAAAAAGTTGAATTCTCAACTGAGTAATTTAATTTTCAATCGAAGAGATCAATTTTCAACCAAGAAGATTAAATTTTTAGCCAAACAGCTGAATTCCTATCAAGTAAGATTAATATTCTACCACAAAACCTGAATTTTAAATAAAATATATACATTTTTAAAGAAATAGTTGAATTTTTTAACTAAGAAATCGAGTTTTAACTAAAACTAGAATAGATACGTTTTCATGTAAAAAAATTAATTTACATTGAAAAAAATTAATTTTAATTTAAGAAAACTCTTTTTCTAAGAAACAATTCAATTATCTACCAAATAGTTTGATTTTAAGTTAAAAAAAGGAGATGAATTTTATACTAAAATGATGAATCATTGACCCAAAAAATGATTTTTTAACAAAGTAATTCAGCGTTCAATCAAGTAGTTGTATTGCCAAACTGAATAGATAAATTTTCAACAAAAAATATAGTAGTTGATATTTCAACAACAACAAATATTTTAGTTTAAAATCAAAAAAGGTGAATTTAAAAAAATCGATTTTTCAACCGAAACAGATTAATTTTGATTCAAATAGTTGCATTTTTAACCAAAAACGATGAAATTTCCACATTTTATTTCTTAAAACTAATTTGATAAGGGTTCTACGTTTACTCAATTAACAGAGTTCATATTTCATATGTGTGTACATTCCCTAAGTTTATAAAATCTTAGTAAGATTTAGGAGTGGAGGATGGTCGGAGCATAACGAACGGAATCTTATATGTTTATTCCTTTATTATTGTTTCGTAAATTTATGATTATCAGATTGAATATGAATATTAATATTACTAGGTACTACTAATATTATCAGACAAATCACAAGTAATACTGTTACATTTATCAATAAAGTAACTTAAATTATTTTTATATATAATGTACTAGGTATTACAGTAAGAACCATATTGCGCTGAAAAATATGTTTGCGTTAAAATCTGTTTAACTTTTGGTTTTTAGTGATTCGCAGACTCAAAAGTATCTTACGTAAGAAATGGATTTGACCGCGTCCCGGAAATATTTCTGTAAAAAGTTCCAAAAATCGCTTTTTCGTAGATTGATCCTTCTCATTATATATTAGAACAAAATGTCCAACAGAAAAATTAACGTGAAAAGTTAAAAAAAATAGAAGTTGTTGGACGTTTTGCCCAAAAATGAAATTGGAAGGGTCAATATATGAAACACGATTTTTTTAACTTGTTTCAAAAATATTTCCGGGACGTGTAGTGGTCATTTCTAGCAAATTTGGAATTTGCATCAGGGCCACTAAACAAAACATTTTAGCGAGACCCGTGCAGAAATTGCCCGGGTTGGCCCTACTACAACAAGGTTTCTGGTCGGATCCCGGCCGGGCTACCCCTGGTTGGATTTCATGATCGGGAGCCGCCCGGTTACCGGCCGGACCAACCCTAGTTAGATTTCATGGTCGGGAGCCGGTCGGCTGCCGGCCGGGCCAAACCTGGTTAGATTTCATTGTCGGGAGCCGACCGAGCACTGGTCAGGATACTTTTTTTGTAGAAATTGCACATTTTTTAAGAGCCGTAATATTATCAAAGACACACTTACGGATTTATTAGATCAGTGAAACAGAATTTAGCTTTTTCAAATTCTTGAAAAAAAACAACATATATGTTTTCCCAATGTTTTAACTTATTAATTAAAACTGGTATCGATTCTGCAATATGTATTAGCAGAATTGTTACAATTTTTACAATTTTCTCTGTTTTCAGAAAATTTTTACTCTGTACACTTTCGAATTTACCGCCATGCCTACTGCCTTCTGCGCCTGGCGTCGGCGTAGACACTTGCAAGTTTCAGTTTTTCACCTCGAACGAGAATGCAAGTTGCATTCATGTCGCGTCGTCTCTGCGAAGTTAACAAATAAAACCGGGTATTAAAATCAACCTTATTTCAGTAATCAGTTTGAAACCCCCATTTGATGCGCGAATAATTATTATTTTATATTAAAGTATAGTGTTGTGTATTCATTTTTTCATTTCCTACTTCCTAACCTCAAATCACCACGTGGTTTCCAAAATAAAACAATGGCTAGGAGATTCTAGCATCAGTGGTTGAAACTCTTCTCTAATTTCATCGCGAGAATTTGAAAACTTGATTTCACATTTAAAGTTCACCGTATTCGTTACGATGAGCCTTAAAAGACATTTCAAGTTACCAATTTCTCGCCTGAAGCAAAAATTTTTAACCGATCTGTGGCCGGGTTACCCGACCGGATCCCGGCCGGTATGAAAGCCGGGATCCGACCAGTTTACCGTGACGTTTTTGGCCGGATCCCGGCCAGTATCCCCGGCCGGCTCCCGGTTTAAACTGGGGCTATCCGGCCGGCTCCCGGTCGGATCCCGGTTACCATTCCTACACGGGGAAACGCACTCTATGCAGTAAAAACGGTAAAAAGGTGCGAAATGCCTGAAATATTAGAAGGCTTTGACTTCATAAAAATGTAATACTAATGATTTTTATTGTTTAGTCTTTACATTTATATCCTTACAACTTGAACCCCTTCAATTTTTATTTAACTTTGTCGATGGTTCGAGGCTGTAGCATGAAATATTAATTCAATGATTAAATTTTTATTATGTAGAAGCCGTAGAGTGGTGCGTATAAATATTGAAGCAGGTTTTTGTGTAGAGGGGCTATTCACATTCATGCATTTTCGAGGTCTTCTAAAACAATTAGTCGTAATTCGCCGAAAATTTGTAAATATTTAATTCGCTTGCAAACTGCAGAGGCCCCTTTCAGATCCCGAAAAGGAAGGCTTTATTAATAATTTCATCTCAGGATTACCGAGCCTCAACGCACACCAGTAGTATAAGCAAGTTTACGGTCGGCCGGTTATAATGAAACTTCTCAAAGGGAAGTTTAGACTTTAGAGCCCTCAAAGATGAATTCTCAATCGGGCTTAAGAAAAACTTTTTATTTCCTTTCTTATTAATTCTTCATTTTTATAATATTTAAATTTTTATTTAATTTTTTTTCTCTGATAGTGCAAATTAATACGGGGCATTGAATCTCAACAAATAAGAATAAATGAAAATGAATATATATTATTCTAATTATAATTGTTTATAATTTTAAACTAAATTTGGACGCCAAATTTAAAAAGTATCAAAATGAAAGCCTTTAAATTTAGAATTTTTAATTTGTACGCTGTTAGTGCTAACGTTACGATTTTTTTAATTTGCAGATTATTTCACCTCATTCTTCGAATTCAATCTCTGTCCAGAATTTGAATCTGGAGGCCATAAATTTGAAATTTTTCCACTTCGAACATCTTAAAGTTTAGATTATCGAATTTCGTAACTTTCAATCAATCACTCGATGGGAATTTAGTGTTGAAGCTTCCAATTTTAAAACATCTAACATCACTTTTTGACTAATGCTTTTTGACTAAAACTCCGATGCTTATTGCCGATTTTTTAAATTTTAGGTTTGGGAATTTAAATGCTTTATATCCTAAAATTTTGTAATTTGAACATCTTAAATTTTATGGAATTCGAAAATGTATGTTATAAACATCAAATCTTTAACAATTCAAGGCTCTGAAAATTAAAAAATTATCATTTGTATTTGGAATGCTTCTAGCTACAAAATCTCATAAAATTTAAGCACATTCTCTAAATGCAATTTTTCAAATTTGAAGTTTGATTTTTTAAGCCTTTAAATTTCTTATCTTTGAATTACGAATTTCCATACCATAAAAGCCCTGCAATTTATAGAATTAAATTTAAGGGAATTAATTATTAAAACATTCAAATTGGATTGCTTTTAATTTTGAAGGCATTCAATTAAAAATTCTTCAATCCAGATCAACCCTCATTAATTTTTAAATTCTGTAATATCTCTCTCTTTATACCCATAATAATTAGGTTCATAACATCCAAACAGACAAGAATAATAAATAAAGATAAATAATCCACTGTTATTATAATTATTTTTGAATAACTCCTAATTTCCTGAGCTGAATTGTGAGGCAAATTGTTTCTTTTCCATTCGTAATTACTAAGATGCAAATTTTATGGGATTTAAATGAGATTTTCTGTTGCAGAAGTGAATCGCCTGTGAAACTAGGCGAATGGGTGGAAGTGCGAGTCTCAAGGACCGGACGTCTGGCTTCCTTGGAGGTGGAGGACGAACCTGCGCAAGAAGTTCTGACACCAGGAGCTTTTACCCAATTGTCGCTGCCCCTGAATCTCTATTTAGGTGGCGCTCCATCCTCGGAAATTTATTCCCCAAAAATGAAAACTAAGTCGAGCTTCGTTGGATGCATACAAACTGTTATTCTAAATGGCAGAGAAGTGAGTCAAGTTACTATAATATTTCTTCGTTTCTTTAAAAGTTATTGTTATCTACAACAATATTTATAAATAGATTCAGTTGAAGATTCGGAATTGTCAATTTCATAACTTATTCTTCATAATGAATCAAGACGAGCATTCACGTCTGAAAAAAATCTTTTCAGTCTATGTAGAAACATTCTGGTAAAAGTGTCTGAATTCTAACAACAAAATTTCATTTTTAGTAGATTTTTTTGTAATTTTCTACAACTTTTAACCATTATTGTTTTACAAAAATCGAAAAGCTCGAATGGAAATGTATTTTAATAATGAAATACAGCAAAGTACAAATATTTTAAAAGGGACATTTTCTTATAAAAAAGTTTAACTTACTTGAAGAATGTATCTGCTTACTTATTGAATTGAACTCAATTATTTGAAATTTGCTAAAACTGTAGTTCGAACTCGAACAAAAAATGTTTGTTTCTACTAGATTTTTTATATTTAAAATTTTGATCAAACAACAGAAAATTTGTTTATGGTATAGAAATGTATTTTCACAGTAAAATACAATAAATTATAAAAACGTAGAAAATGTAATTATTGTACCAATTTTTAACCACAATAATTTTGTAAAAGTTTCCAGATTCTGCCAAGAAACTGTAGTTTCTAGTAAATTTCAGATTTTCTTGATTAGCTTCTTAAAAAATCGTGGAAAGTCAGAACAAATTCTAATAGAATCTATCATTTTTTGCTAGAATTCGTATAACAAAATTTTATAAGTAATTCCAAATTGTTACAAGTCATTGCCAAAAATTTGACCACATCAAGTCCCAGTTATTTTCCACTTCTCGTTGAATAATAAATTTACCCTAAAATTATCTCCGTAAAGTAATTATATTTCGGCACAATTTATTAAAGTTTTTAAATGTTAGACTATTTTTTTGTCAATTAAAAATAAAATATACGCAAAATGTTTTGTCACACACCTGGCCCAAACTAGTAGTTAAGTATAAAATTGCTGAATAATATTAAAACCACTTTTGAAATATTTGAGATTGATCAATATTACTTATATTGAGTTGAAAAAATGTAAAAATCAAAATTAGAGTTTTTTATTTTAGAGTTGAAGATTTTTAAAATCGCTTCAAAGTCCGTCCCTCAAGTTTTTTTTCTGGTCACACTGCATTGCTATTTTAGGATAAAATCCGAAAATAATAATCCAAACTTTTTATAATGCGGATTAAAATGGTTAATTTTATACTTACGAAGATTTTATTATAGTTCAAAATCGATTTATCAACGTTGATTTCGAATAACAATTAATAATTATCACTATTGTTGCGCAATACATTCGAAGGGTGGCACGACATAAGGGATTAACCCATATTTTTTCGTATATGAGATTATCAGGTAGAAAAATCTGAATAATTTAAATACATATCCTCACCAAAGGATTTTTTTATAACTCGTTTTTCGATACGACATCGACTACTTTTCCAACCTCCAGTTCACAAAAACATTCACAGGGTTAGGACTAAGCAAGGAGAAAAAAAGATCTAACTGAGATGGTGCCCTTAATGGCCCATGGGGCACAGGATTACTACTTAAACATTATTAAAAATACTAATTAAAAGTATTAGAAGTATTTTTAGAATATAAAATACACAAGACAGTGTTTTTGAGAAGTGTAATTAAAAAAATGAAATGTTACAAATTTTGTACTCGCAAAAAAAATTTTGAACCTCATTTTTACAAAACTTGATGAGTTTTTTCAAATAAATCCCCCCCCCCCCCTCGTTTCAGAAACTAATAATCTACAAAATAGTTTTTCAGTTTTTCATTTATTCCAAAAATTAATTTTTTTCAACGTCTAAAGTACTAAAAACGCGTGTCTAGATCTAATACTGTATTTTATCCCCTTTAATTCCTTGAAACTGGTTGACTTTTTCTGATCTTTTTTTTCTGGACTTTATTCAGACTAAAATATCCCTGTAGTAGACTTTTTTTAAATGCAAAATTAGATTTTAGAGAACTATAAAATGAGGGGATGTTTTCAAACGCTGCTGAGTCCTGGCGAATGTTTCGGATAGGCATTCATTCCAAACTAATCCGAACTATTCAGAATCATTAGGGAATTCGTATCCCATCCAATCCGAAACAATAATCTAAAGAATGTCTGAGAAGGTTTGAAATGTGGATTCGGATAGAACTTGGTTTAGTGTACTGATTGAGAAAGATTAAAAAATCGGATTGAATCGGATACAGATTTCGAATTGGTTCAGATTAGTTGGAAGTGAATTTCTATCCGAAGCTTTCGTCAGAATTATCGGAAATCTATTCAGTGAAATACATTGCCCGCTGGAAATTCGATGAATATCCAGAGACAATTAGTCGAATTTTCATATAATTTCGACTTGAGTTCTTTAGAAAGATTGCCTATTGTAAGTAACTCGGAGACAAGTTTTAGTCTGCACTGAATAATAGACTGTGATTTTCAATAGGTTGGCATTCTAGCTGAAGCTCTGGGTGGAGTGAACGTAGGAAATTGCGGACATGCTTGCGAGGCTCGACCCTGCGGCGTTGCCGAGTGCCGTCCTATGAGAGAAAGATTCACCTGCAGATGTCGGCCAGGAACACCACATTCCTGTCCAGCGACAAACGAATATATCGCCTCGATAACCTCGTCGACGAAACCCAACATTTCCCCCGGGCATCCTCACGACAAATCTGTGCCTAGCTTTACTGGCACCGAAAGTTATCTTCATTATAACGACGCTGACACCATGAAAAGGTATCACACATTCATTTCTTTCTAAATTTCCAAAAACGAAACCTTACAAGACCTCAAAATGATATAATTTCACTCATAATTGTAAATGTTCTATGTGCTTATTTCTGTTACTCACAGTAACACCCTATTCTGTGGGACCTCCTCTGTCTTTCAAAATCCCCCTTATTCGACGTAACTCCACCTATTCCTCGCGACCAAAAATATCCCATGGAACACCCTACCACACGGAACCTGTCTATTCTAAGGTCCCCCACCTATCACTCGGAACCCTACCGTAACCCTCGGGATCTCATTTGTCTCACATGCACCCCCTCCCCCATTCTATCGGGACCACCACATACACTCAGTGAAAAGATTGAGTTGATTCAACAAAGCAGTTTGTTCAACCTACTTTGTTTGTTGAAACTAAAAAATGTGGTCAGCGCAAATAAACCTTTGGTTTTTAACAAAAAATAGAACGAATTAATTTCGTCAATTCATAGTAATTATTTATTTGAGCTTGTTTAGTTGATCCAATCAAATAAATGTGTTGAGCGGAATATATTATTTATTAGAAAATGATCTGGGTAAAGTAACGGAATAATTTGGTTGATTCAACCAAATACTTTCATTACTACACTAAACATACCGAAACAGATGACGTCAGACCACGCCGGTGGCCAGTTTGCGCGACGAAAAGTTTCTCATCATACGTCTTGTCGTGAATTTGTGAAAAAATAATTGATACGAACTGGACAGTTCAACAGTGTTAACTTTATTTAAAAACTGCGGACTGCAACAGTATGTAGAACATTTTTAACGTAAATGCAACCTTTTGCTCTCATGGTTCACACCGGTGCAGGCAATCTATCCTCAAGATAAGAAGTGATGAAAGAACCCCACACAAATGCATGGATCATACAAAATATTTGGTTGAATCAACCAACATATTTGGTTAAATCGACAACAAAAAATTTTGTTGGACCAACCAAAATATTTATTATAATCAACCAAACTTTATTAATTAAAAAATTTGGTTGAATCAACCAAACATTTGATTGACCATATAGCAATGTATTTATTTGTTTGATTGAACCAAATTTTTGTTGATTCAAACAAAGTTTTTTCTGAGTGTATCCGTCGAGACACCCATATCTCACGGTACTACCCTATTCCATAGGACCTCCTCTGTCTATTAAAAAACCTCTTATTCCACGTAACCTCACCCTGGAGGCCATAAATATCCCACGGAACCCCCTATTCCACGGGGATCTTCTATTCTACAGGACCCCGTCTTTCCCACCTATCCCTTTCGCTAGAACGGTCTATTATACGGAACCCCCACCTATCCCTCAGAATCTTTCATATCTCATATGCTCACCCCC
>CAKNWT010295102.1:4607-17720 GCA_932066315.1 Andricus coriarius | reverse complement strand
GAAAATGTATAGCAAGCGAGGGAAAATACTTTGAATAAAGTTTATTTTATTTTCTGCAAAAAAAAACGACTTTCTTTTGCCTAAAAAACAGCGGATTTAAGCTTATACACCTGGTAGCAGAACAGTTTTTAATTGCAAAAATGCCAAATCCAATAATCTGAACGGTTATGAATTTAATGCACTTACAATTAAAAAATCTCAGAATAGAACATTTAAGATGAATAATTGAATTCTGCATCGTTTCCAATTTTACCATTTTATCTCCATAAATCTAAGCTACATGGTTATTAAAGTGATAAATTGAAAAACTAAGAATCAGTCACTGATTCAATTAGATATTATTTAAATAATTTTCCGGCAAAATTTAAATGTATTTAGTTAAATGTTTTTAATTGTAGGCGTCCGCATGAAGCGCATCCTTAGGATCAATATGGACTTACGTATAGGGCCATATAGCTGAATAAATTTTCGGTATTTCAAGTTTGAATTTTTGAAGTTGGAACTTCGGAAACCCGCTTCTGGTGGGAAACGCATTTAAAGTTAGTGAGTGCCATAATCGCATGTATCATACATTTTCTTCGAACATGAAATTTAAAGTGATTGAATAGATTTAGCTACTAAACATTATAAGCATTCACAATTTTCAAAGATTTCCGGTCCAGTGATGACCACACTTCTAATAATGTGAGTATTAACTATCATATTGAATCTGCAAACTAAACACAGGACCATTTAAGTCGAATTATCACTTCAGTTTTTGATGAGATGGTGGGATAATCTTAAAACACAATTAGAATTTATAATTCATCCACGTACTTGTGATCTAGTGCGAGGATTAGACTATACTATAAAAATAAATAGCATAGTCATGAACCTGATGAGTTCTTGTACATTTTTTTGTACAGAACTCTTTTTTAGATGAGGTGTAAGTAAGTAGGCCACAGAAGTAGTCAAGATATTTTGGGCTTGATTCCAATTTAATTAGTTTTATACCCCGGAGCTAAGAATAGTGTGTTTCGTGGCAAGGAACGAAAGGCAACGATTTCAACAAGTGTGAAGTTAGCTACCCGAGCAAAGCAAGGGCAAATATCACACCAGTTGAAATTGTTGCTTCTCCCCATGACACTTATGATACGTAAATCAAAATGTTGTAAATTTTGAGACATACACAAAACACATGTGACACAACACGACCACGGACTGAAGTTGTCTTTGAGACGTGCATCAAGACGCGTATAAGACGTGAAATCAACTACTTTCGCCCCGCTATCCCGAGTCGAAATTTAGACCCTACTTTGAACCTGCAGCTCCTTATAAGAATCGGCATTTACTAGAAAATGAAACATTAGAGCTTTGACTCCATTTCAATCTACAGTTCCCTAATTTTAATCTTTAGTAGCTACAGTCTTCCAATTGTAGAACCTAGCTTTACGCTATAAAATCTCTCTCCATGATGCAGACCCTACTTTAAATCTTTAGAACCTACATTTGTCCAGCTCAAAACCCAACTTTGACACTGTTTAACCTCATACAGGCATCGGAATTCCAATTTTCAACAGGGATGTTATGAAAAAGTGATTTATATTTCAAAAGCATTTTATAAGGAAGAGATTAATTGGCGAAGAGAATAGTCAAATGATTATAAAAGATTGTCTTCTGTATACATCTTTGTCAGTTCTTGCTGGATATTGTAGGAGACTTTTCAATGTACTTTCACTAGAGTCTGATACTTCGTTATAGTCATTGGCCTAAGCAAGATTGATCGAGGCTGCAGCTTAGCAAATCTTGGATTAAACGTTTCTTTTTAAACTTTGCTTTAATGAAATGTGTTTCTACAAAGAAAGTTTCAATTTGATTACTACGCGGTTTTATTGTCATTGAAACTCACGATTGATTTTATTTTGTATTTTATAAGTTGAGTTTTATTAAAAAAAGATGATTGGAATGCAAGTAATTTTTAAAGAAAGCAAGTATTCTTACTTGAAATCAAACCACTGATCCAGATTTATTTCCTGCGACTAATTAAAATTAAAATAAACGAATTAGTACAAGTAGTTAGGAAAATTAGAACATGAGCCGATTTCTAATATTTTCTAAAAAGATAGTGATTTTTTTCAGAAACTATTATAAATTCTCATTCGTTATTGAGGTTTCTTTTATTGTTCGAGTCAGAAATTTTTTGTTTTTCTTTTGGTTGTTTACTGATAAACCTTAGTTCCGGCTCACTTTCACTATTTCGACAGAGCCTCGAGGCTTAACGCCATCTTCAAGGGCTTTGTGCTAATCGAGCAATGCAAAAGGCACAGTTCGCTTAAAAAGTTTGCATGCAAGACGAAAATGTTCTTCCTCATCAATGAAAAAGAAACTTTTATGGTGCAAAATATGTATGAATTCATGGCCTCGGTTTCGTAAGAGATCGTAAAATTATCTTGCTAGGGAGCAGAACAAAATCTGAGAAATTCGTTTACAACATGAGGCTTTTATACAAATTAGTTCACTTTAGTTTTTCATATTTATATTCCACAAGATTGTTGAAAATTTGATTAAACTTCAAGTTATGTGAAGATTAAAATGATTGTAAAATTATAGTTATTAGAGCCTTAAAATATTTTTACGTGAGACTATTCCAAATTCAAAATTTTTCAAATTTTAAGATTTCAATTTCAAAGTCTTTACATAATCAAGAATTTTCGCATTTGAAACGTTAAAGTTTTGAAATTATTCATACCTGAACGTTCGCAGTTAAATTTATCTATTTTTTAGAGACTTTTATTTGAAAGGTTGCAAAAATAATTAAACAATGTAATTTAAAATTGACTAAGTTCGAACCTATATCAAACTGCAAAATTTTTAATTTTAGATGCAATTAAATTTTTATTTATGTATTAATTTTGAAGACCTGCAAATTTTTAATTTTTTAATTTTGAACAATTGCAAATTTTGTTTTTATTTTTCAAATTATTATACTTTCAATTTTGAACCTCAAATTTTCAAATATCGTATGCGTGCAATCCGAAATAGTAGAAAGTTAAGTTTAATATTGTTGAGCGAAATCGATAGTTATATTATACTACTTCAAAATAAAACTCTAAATCCCTACATAGAAAAAAAATCCATGACAAGCTACGTTTAGACCAATTCTATAATTTAGAAAATCTCAGTTTTAAGAGTTATATTTTTTAAATTCCTAAAGTTAAAAGTTTAAAAATTTGTATTGTAGAACTTTGAACTTTTCCTATTTCAAAATTTGTATTTCTAGAATGTTTTAAATTTCAGTTTGGCAATTTTAAAGAGCTATTGCAATTATTATTTTTTCCTTATTTTTGAGATAAGTCTACACTGCGAATCCCATTTAAGTCGGTTTCGGACATGCTTCTGAATGGCCTTGACTTAAAGCGAATACAACATTCGCTCGCTCAGAACGTAAACAGTCAGTGGCGTGTAAACCACTTCCTAATATTAAGCAATATACGCGCGTGAGTACCCGCGCACTGCCACTTTGTTCATACGCTGCTGGTGTTTATGTTTGATTGAGCAACCTCCTCTCGACCCCGTGGGGTTCCACTCTTAGCACGAAACTCAGTTTTTAATGTTTACATTTAGGATTTTTTCAATTTGAAAACGATCCAATCTGAAACGTGTATAATGTGCATATTTATATAAATGGTTCAAGGGAAAATTATAAAAATCAAACAATTTTAACTTGAAACTGTCCAGATGCAAAAATTAATTGCAAAACTTTAGTTTAAATAATACTGAACATAAAGCCCCTCTGGTTAAAAATTGTTCAGCTCTAAATGCCTCAAAGTAACAATCGTTGAATTTTAAACGTTTTCAATTTCGAAATTTAAATGTGCTTGTTTAATTTTTATCATTTTTGGTTCTTGGAGTGCAAATGTTTTAAATTCCGTTTATTTTGTTATTAGACTTTAAAGTCGGCCGTTAAGGATGAATTTTAATATTGATTTAATCTATAGGGTCAATATGGGTAAGTGTGATAACGCGGTATTATTGTTATAAAGAGAAAACTTTGATTGAAAAGCAAACAAATTCTTACACTTTTTTCATATTACATGGAGACTATATCTCTAAGTATTTATAGAAAAAACAATAATGAATCAATTTTTTTTAAACTGAGATTTTCACGCCCCTACACGATAACGTTTGTAATCGCTGCAGCCTGCACTGTCAAACCAAATGCTCTTCTGAACATCCAAAATGTCATGAAAAACTTCCTGTATTGGGTCTCAAGATGCTTCCCAGTTCAGTTTTTTATCTATGATCCCAGTAAAAAAACTAATTCGGGCGAATTGCGGAGAATTAACCTGTTTTAATTCGCTCCTATCTTGCTTCCTGACTCGTTGAAAATAATTGAGCCAGCGAGAATTGAATACATGTCAATCCGCCTTAATTCTTGGTCAAGGGTATACCTTACGAATTCGATAGAATTAAAATGAATTAGCTGACACTGAAATTAATTCGTGGTAACGCATTCAAATGAATTAGGTCCCCTACAATTTTTTTACCTAGTTCGGGCAAATAGGATCGTTAGGGATTATATTACTTTTCACGAATTTACACGAGTTTACAACCTGCTCCAATTCGTGATTGTTACAAGGCGAGATTCATGGAGGATCATACCGAATTCTTCTCAATTCGCGCCAATTAAATTTTTTTGCTATGGAATTACCCTTAAGTATTTAACTGAGTCTGCATTAACTTTCTTACTACGGAATGCAGGAGCGTCAGCTTTCGACACTTCTTGCTTTCTTGTAAAAATGACCAGGCTGGTCTTTTCCTGATTTACCGAGAGCCCTGAGCTATCGCACCAGAGCTTTACTATGCGCAGAGCCGACCTTGTAAGACTCATCAATGTTTGCAGACGAGACTCCTGATTAGGATTACTACAATGCACCACAGTAGGGGTGACAGGACACCCCCCTGTGGGCATCCTCGTGGCGCTACTCCCCTGACTACACGAAAAAAATTTATCGCAATAAAGTTGCGAACTAGTAGCTAGTTCTCGGATATGAAAAAAATTCATCGGATATTGATTTATTTTCGTAAATAATCTGCAAACTTTGAGAAAGAATTGATGAACTCGATTTGAAAGTTCTAAAACGTTTCATAACTTTTTTTTCGTAAGTAAATACAAAAATATTACGAGTGATTGGGGAAAGATTTTTAGAGCACTCACGAGCTTGCCCGACAAATCTGGGAACTGGAAAGTAGGTTTGCCTGTACGTGGCCCGCGCACATGCTTGCCCCAAACGCACGGTGCGTGTGTGCACTCGTATGTGTGCTTCGACCTCGTCCGATGAGTGGCTAGAAGTTCTGTAATACATATTTTGTTTGACCTCGATGGCTGCGCGTGTTTACGCACTCCTGGTTTATGTTTACAAACTGGAGAGTCAGCAGTATTTTTGAGGGTTCGAATCTTCTGAGTTGCGAATTTATGAATTAATGTAAATGTAAATTAAATAGCAGCAAATAAAATTTTTCCTCTTTATAATTCAGTCTGAAATTTTCAGGAACTGTTCGCAGGAAATTCGAACTGCTTGTAAAACACTTTGAAATTTATTCATACATTTTTCATAGAAATGAGGATGTAATGTTTCTTTTTTTATCTCGTATCAGAGACCTAGCTACAAGTTCGTGACTTTTTCACGGATAAATTTTTTCCGTGTAGGCATTCGCTCCATCTCGCTTAGATCGCTTACCATGCTTCCTATCCAGCTTACTTTCTAGTCTAGAACGCCACACCTTGAAGCCTCTCGACAAATTACTTCCAAAGGGGTATTGCTGAAGGTATCCTTTATGTCCAAGAAGGTGCCTACAGCATACCCTCCTTTTTCAAACTGCTGCTCCAATTTTTCCAATGTAGCATGGAGCACAGTTTTTACAAAGATGACCACCTGAAAGACGGGCTCCCCTATGTGCAGCGGGGCGGCTAAAAGCCCCTTTCCCCTGATATATCTCTTGACAAGTTTCTCTAGCATCTTCAGAATGAAGAACGGTAAAATGATCAGTCGAAAATTTTTAGGAGGAGTCTAGCCCTCCTTCTCAGGTTTGGGTGAGGTCCCTGCAACAGAGCTTAGGAATCAAGATCGCTTTCAAACCTTTGCCGGCTTGTATGCCCTTGGTGCTTTTTCGCATGGCCCCTAGTATATGGAGCTACATCCTCCTAAACCATTAATATTTTCCGTGTATAACCAGGGTTCTTGGATTAGGACAATCCTATCATTGAGATTCCCATCTCAGCTATTAATAGACTAATTCGAGACGTTTCTCGGAGTCTTTTCTCCTTTTGACCGTAGGCCGAGCAGAAGGAGTTGCTTCAAATGATGCTGCGTTATCTAAGACTACTTGTGAGGAGCCTTGGCAGCTGTTCGAGAGCAGCGCTGTGCAGGTTTTCAATTTTTGGGCATCGCTACAAGTTTTCTTCTGTACAGAGAGCATAGTGATATTTTCTTCAACCGCAGCAACTTGGTTATTGTCATCGATTTTAGTGATCTCTGCCGCTTCTAGTAGGATGGCCCATGAGGAGCCGCCCACTTTTGGCGGTGTGTTAAATGAGGGCCTCGGGTCGGAAACCTCATTATTTTCGGTTGTTCTATTTTTCTAGTTCATATTGGTTCCACTAGTAGCTATGGAAATAAAGAACGCTCCATGCAGAGCCCCGCTTACAGGGGGAGGGTCTACATACTAAGGGAGTCGACCTGGTATTCCAAAGTCTTCGTTCAGACAATTCCTTTGTGACCTCGTCGTGACCGCCTCGACTGAGGGGGGGGGGGGGCACGCCGCTACGGGGTTTTCAAGATTTTGGTAACGCTGGTACTCCTCAGCCCTTGACACGGCGATCACATCATGGCTTGAGAGCTTATTGAGAACTCGCGCTCTCGAAAAAACAGAAGGATTTGCTATTACCCCATGGAAGATCGCTCCTTAGTTGAGTCCCACAGACTAGAGTCCATCCGTTTCCCAGAGCAGCCACGTCTCGCAATGCAGTCCCTCTGGTTCACCATCTCCAGGTCTCTAGCTAAATTATCCACTTAAACCCTCCCAGCAGATACAAGGGCACGTGATCCCTATGAGATATCCGTTGTTTAGCTTTCAAACTTAGATTTTTATTATTTTTAATTATAAATGATTACAGGGTAATTAAATATCAGACTTGGGGTTAGTATGATAATTTTCTTTTGTTTTTTCCTCCATTTTGTGATACGCGAATCCGTCAGCAATTTAAGGTTAGTTGGAGAGGTTCGTGAATCCTGTTTCTGTAATAAAAATTAAGCAAATAATAATAATTACTAATTATCGTCTTTATAAATACAGTTAAATATATAAATTATTTTATGTAACACGAGTATGGTTTCCTCATTTTCTCGGCGTGGTTTGGAGCAGCAAAGTAGGTCTTTGTTGGTGATGGGGTACTTTACCAGCCTCGGCGGGTAAAGTGCACTTTCTTGTCCGCGAGAAACGGGCGCGTTCGGTACTTCGACCCATGCGTCTCGTTCTGCGCGGTACTTGTACCTTTAAAGTAACCTCAACCTGAGAGACGTAATATCATGAGAAAACTCGAAAACCATACTCCTATTACATAAAATATCGTGTGTAACGAGGCAGCGAAGTATTCTTACTGTCTCGCGTGTTTGCAAAAACTCGTCTACACCTCGGCTTTGACTCGCTTTTACAAACTCCCGCGTGGCCATAAAAAGACTATTTCGGTGCCTTGGTGCACAATATACTATATCATTCAATTTAGAGGTATACGACTATGAAATACGTACTTTTTTTAATATTCAAGGAACTTTCATAACAGATACAATTTTTTTAAATTTGTATTAATATTATTATAAATGGTGAAAAATTTACAGAATACATATATTTTAAGAATCAGTGGATGTTTTTTTAACGTTTAGAAATGCGTAATTCTGTAACATTTTCCGATTTTAGTTTATTTCTATCTGTTATCATACTTAACCGCAATAACATAAAATCTGTAATCATTGACACACCACCAATGAAATTGAACAATATTTCTGGACGCACATTTTTGGAAATTATTAATTTAAATTGTAAAATTGGAGTTTGTTTAATTTGTAATGGTTTGCCATGGGCCAAACAAATATTTGTTGGGTTATTACAAAAATATATCTCCTTTTTGTCCAGTTTACAATATATCCACAAGATTCTATTGAAGTTTTATTCTGTTCGTCATAAAGTTATTTTTTTTCTTGAACGTCTAAACATGGCTGTGCGTTACTAAAGTATTTGACACAAGTCTCCTGTCACAATACTCATGAATATGCATTACAATATTACATAGCCTCTCTATTTGTTGAGAAATTACATTATAGTGTAAACAAAGAATTTGTAATGTTTGTATTCAGTGCCGTATAAAGGTCGGTTTGAAATATGTTATTCATTTGCTGCGTGTGATAATGTAATATACAGGTAAGCATATTTGTTTTCTGCAAGAAAGAGGAATAAAGAATGGAGTAAATAACGGGGCCTGATGTGTAGGTACGTACCACAATTACGCGAAAGAGAAGAGAAAGGAGCACAGAAGACTTGAGTTGCACGGTAGAACTAATTCATGAGAAAAAAAACGTGACATAATTTTTCAGAGGTGCATTAAACGATCTCTTTTTAGTCCAAAAAGTAAAAATCTCTTACGTTTCAAGGTACAATGCTTTCAAAGTGAATGAGTTTGTGTTTCATTATTTCGATAGAGATTTTAAGTTCAAAAATCTTCAATTCAAGTGCTTTCAAATTGAAGGCATTCAAACAGAAAAACATTAAAAAATTTAATTTCAAATTAGAATCAGTTTAGATTTAAAGCTATTAAATTCACAAATACAAACTTGAAGCATGAGAAAAACAAAAGAAAACACAAGAAAAAGAACAAATCTGAACAAAATTGCACCCACTGCATTTTTGCACTTGTTTAATTTAACGATGTATCTAAGGGGTTTTTGTTAGATTCAAAAAATTGTTTCGAAAATTCAAAATTCAAAATGTCATATCCGAAATGGCGACTAGGACTTTTTATAATTATGTGATTTGTATAAAACTCACTTTCTAGGGTTTTTTTTTAAGGCCGTGGCTACGTGGGCCAAAATTTCGGTACGAATAAACTGATTTCTTCGGAACGAACATTCGGCCCTGGAAAAGGGACTATTTGCATCAAAATTTCGATACAAATAGCCGGATTTTTTCGGTCCACGTATACACATACCACTGCCTTTTCAGCAAAGTCAAAGGATCCAAATTTTGTACACAAAATTCAGGATTCAAAATGCAGACCAGAATTTGAAAAAGTTATTTTTTATTTAATATTTGGAATCTGTTACTCAAAAAACTTTAGGAATTAAGTTTTATAAAAGTCGCACATTTTTTTAAATCCTGGTTGCCATTTTGGATCAGCAATTTCAAATTTTTATATAATATTTTGAATCTGCAGTTTTAAATAAACATACAGAAATTTAGTCATAAAATTAATTTTGAGAAAATTACAAAAACAAGAATCTTCTATTGTCAGTAGCTGCCGAGTTATGATCCTTCAAAATAAACGGATTTTTTTTTTTTGAGTGACTGAAAAATCAAATTCTAAAGTTTGTATCTGTACATTGGAACCGGACAAAAATTCGTGATATTAATTAAAGTATACGTAGTTTTCAGTAATTCTAAAAAAAATAAAAATAATGTAACCATTATTCATTAGTGTCGACCTCCCAAAATTGAACATATTGCTTAAATGTCAAAAAAATGCAATCGTCTAGCTCCCATAGGTCACAAGCACGAAGTACTACAAGGAGGCCGCACGCCTGTGGCTTAGATGGTGGAAAACAGCCCACAACCGCGATCGCCTATCCTCGGATTTTTATTTCTTCCCAGATGAGAGCGCCTCAAGTGGCAAATTGAGGAATGACGATTCTTATAGTAGCAGATGACAATTTAGTTACAAATTTTCTCTGAAGAGGCGCTCTCATCTGGGAAGAAATCTCGCTATGGAGAAAATCGGAGGACAGGCGATCGCGAAATGGCGCCAGGTGAAATACATGGCGTGCGGTCTCCTTGTAGTACTTCGTGGTCACAAGTTATGACTATGGAACTTTGAACATTCTCATTCGGAAAAATCTGTCTGTATTGAAAAGTGTATCCTTGCGATCGTATTTAAGCATTTGGTTCAAATAATACTCTTCACATTATCAATTTTGTGCACATTTTATATATTCTCTTCCTGAAACTTACATCCAGAATATGTATTGTCGACGGTGAATACAGTAAAAATTAGAATTGAACCAATTTTACATTTTATATTCATTTAAAAAAAAACCAGTTAGTATGAAAACGTCGAGATTTGATGATATCGGCGAAAGTCAATTTTCACAACCAATACCTTCTCATTTACATGATAATGTAACCAAAGATTATTTAAATTGAATTGCATTGGTGAACAACTTTTGTCTGTTCATTTTTTTCGCATTTCGTGTCGTTTTTCCCAAAATTTTATTTTTCAGATTTTTGATGTTATTTTTAAAATTAAAACAAAAATTACGCGTCCTATCAACAAAAGATTAACAATAAATTTGTAGAGCTTTTCATTTTTCATATCTCGTATAGTTTTGGTGGAAAACAGAATTTTCGATGGTCCAAAAAACAATTTCGATGGATAAAAACAGAATTGTTGACCAAAAATGGTTGTTAAACGAACTCGTCCTTTCTTTTCATGCCTTAAAAACGTGCTAAATCTCAATACAACACAGAAAAAACAGAAGTAAGTTTCAGTTGCGGGTAATTTTCAAGTAGATAAAGTTGCTTTTTGTCGCATCCAAACAATACAAGATTCAATACATTTTGTTTTTTCTGTGAATATGATCAGTTTTTCGAAAGTTATCGTGCCTACAGGATGCAGATAGACAGACAGACACCTTTGTCCAAATCGTTTTTTCTGACTCAGGGGTTCTCAAAACGTAGAGATTTGATGAAAACCGACTATGTTGAATTTTACATAAAACTGCCTAATATCTCCTCATCTGGATGAGAATGTAAAAATTCGTTCTATTCCGGGAAAACTTCCCAAAAAGCTTACATTTGATAGAAAAGTTATAAACGTACCCTTGGAATTGTAAAAAATAACCCTTTTTAAGAACAAACAATTATTATTTCTTTGGGTCCTTACAGTTTTTAGTGTATAGGAATTTATCAATTTAAGAAGTAGAATATTAAACAATTCAAAATTTGTTTGATGAAAAATACTTTATGAATATGTGGACAGAATGAAATCAGTGTAGACCGTACTGTATTATATTTCATTATTAATTATTACTTTACCTTTACTTTAAAATTATTTGTCACATACGCCCGACTGTACTTTTGTGATTTTTATAAATAAAAGATTGGTTTTTAACCATTGTTGTAGATAAACCTCAATACAATATCGTGAGAAATACGGCAAATCAGGATGAAAAAAATAACACGATGCTGTAATTTTAGACATTTACTTTCGATTTCGAAGGTCAATAATCGCCGCTCGTGCGACTATAGCTTTTGTCGGGATTTTTCTGCAATTTCCAAGCAGGGCAACTTGCATAAAACTGAACAGAATTACCTGTTTAGAGTATTTCGCGGGAGAAAACGACGCTACTTATTTGCGCGAAAAAGCATTAATGAGGAAAGGTTGGAAAATTGATATGCGATAAAATTACTGACCTTAGACTACAGTTGTTCGTTATAAAACCGTAGTAGTAATTATTACTTACAATATTAGAAAGCAGTTCGAACGCACATGTTAATCCCGTTGTCTGTTCAGCGAACTCCTGTAAACATCATCATTTTAAAAGAATAACTTTTTTCTCATAAGCATAATATAAGAAAGTGTAGTTATATTATGTTTATATTTTGATAGAAATGCTAAAAAAAATCAAATAAAAAGCGAATAATCGTGTAAACTTATGTATATAAATTGACTTTCATTTTTGACATATTGTATTATTAAAGTTTGTATCAAATCATTCAAAACGAGTGTCAAAAAATACCGTAGAGTAATAGTATAATGGTAATAGATTTCAGTAATACAATCTGAATAATTAATGTCCAGTAAAATGTTCGTATGATCATATAAATATTTTTCAGAGGCAATAAACTGCATTTCGTGTATTCAATCCATAGTTTTGATATATCATGATGTGCAAATAGATTCCCAGCGTTCAAACAAATTTAGTACCGATTTCGTTATTCACAGTTCACAAGATCTCACCTTACGTAAAAGACATATTACTATTTTTTATTATTCCTCGCGTCCTATCACGTACGGTTATTTATGACTAGAACTTCAAGAATGAGGAAACTGTAATTAGGAGATAATTATTGCACTCCTGCACCTGACTTATACCATGTCGCATTAAATATATACATATTAGTAAGCGCATAAACGATCGAAATCAGGAATTTTTATTAGGGAATTTCGAACCTGAGCATTCATATTATTTAGATTTGACTCGTTATTTAGGAATATTTATACAATTGTTCAATTGGTAAACAACTATTGAATCGGTACAAATTGTCCCTTTTCCAGGTCCCGTTGTTCGTATCGAAAGAATCTGACTATTCGTACCGAAATTTTGGTATACGTAGCCACTGCCAATAAAGAAGTAAAATATTATATTATTTGCTAAAAAAGCGTGTGGTGTTTCATGTTGGAAAACCTTTGAAAGAGCTTTTTAACATTAATAGTTTTTCAGAGCCGTTAACAAACTTATATCACATAATGACACTTTATGAATATCTTTATAGCTCATATCATTTTCATGACCTACTCAAAATAGGTGCAAAATGTGCCATTATATTTTGACGATTATTAGTCGAGATATAATGATAAATAATAAATTCAGATTCTGTGATATATTAGAGTGGTCCAAATTTATACCTGTAAAAATTCGACTTTCAATTTTTTGGTGATCGACCCCCCCCCCCTCAAATTTGTTTATTTTCCGGTAAAAGAAATTCTCTATTTTTTTCTAAACAGATCAACATTAACCCGTGCCCCAGGATTTTGAAATGAACATGGAGTTTTATAAGGGAAAAGCTCAATTTTCGAAAAAATGA
>CAKNWT010295060.1:13357-33600 GCA_932066315.1 Andricus coriarius | reverse complement strand
GATATCTTTTAATTTTTTGTAAAATCTTTTGAAATCTTCAAAATCATTGAAATTTTCGTAAAAACTTAAAAGTGTTTCTGAAATGTTCTGAAATATTTAAAAACTCTGTGAAATGTTTTAAATATTTCAAGATTTTTTAGAATCTTGGAAATATTTGTGAAATATTTTGAAATCTTTCAAATTATCGTGAAAACTTTAAAAGTCGAGTGGACAACCATTCGGAAAAAACTGTACAACTTTCCTGGTTTGGAAATCTTACCGGCAATAGAGCCACAGGTCCTGTGGGAAGAAATCGTTGCCACGCTACAATATTTTCTGTCGGCTAAAAAATGAAAACAATTTGGTAAACATAAATTGACTTATGCGCTATTTATATTAATTTTAATAACATTTTATACAAACCTCGGATAGTTCAACAGTAGCAACAATTCCCATTTGATCGTAGTTCCATTTTACATGCTGAACGCCCATCGCTTGTCGAACTCGTGAATTAATTCCGTCTGCACCAATCTGAATCAAGAAACATTTATAATTAAAAAGTTGTACATTTTAGTAAATAAAAGTCTGAACTGAAAAAATAAAGTTTCCTTTTAAAAATTGTGTTGCCTTGCTGGTACAGAGTTGCATACGTTTTAATATGATAATTTATCGGATAAGGTAAACGATTGTTAAACCTTCTATTTTATAGTTATAATTAATTTTGAGTTACGTGAATAAATATGGCGCCGCTGAATGTATTATGCTACGAGTGCGCTATAAACATTCCGATTTCTGCACGAGAACGATTTGCAGTGAATTCAATCATAATGTAGGTAAGATATTGCAGGAGGTGGGAGAGTAAGAAAAGAGATTACATTACAAAGTCCGGAAATAACTTTAGTGCGGTTCCAGAGTTTGGTTATTCCAGTAGTCTCATAACTAATCCATGTGATGTACGAGTACATATTTTTTTCTCAGTTCGCGCCTCGCACGTGTTTTTAACTAAACGAATATCCGACAGTGATTGGCTCATAAAGTCAAAAATTATTTTAAACAATATTTTCCTTCGTCAAAATGTGAAAAAATGGTAAGTAAAGCACAGGAAAAAATAATCATTATTTTGGTAGTGAAATTTAATAAGTAATGTATTGCTACAAATATATGTTTTTATATATCGACCATTTTTTTAAGCGTAAAAAATATTTAAAGAAATTACAGAAACAATAGACCTTAATTTAAAATAAGGGAAATGTTGTTACAACTCTTTTCAAGTGTAATTTCCATTAAATTTCGTTTAGCCTCTGATGACAAGAAATTCATTGTATTATTGGCACAAAGCCAACAAGTTTCTTTGACTTCAAAGTAAATTAAGTGCGTAAATTTCAGTGATGTAAAATTCTTGTAAATTATTAACGATAAGAAATAAATATAATAAGTTATTCTGAGGTTTTCTTTTATTCATTTTTGGTTAACACAAACATTCAAATCAAGAACGAAAAATGCCTTCGACAAATTGGGCTGTGACTATCGTAAGCCTGAGGTTTTATTTATTATTATTATTTAATTTCTCACGGATGAATTATGAAAAAAAAGTGATTCTCGAGTGAACCTCCTCACAGGATGTTGTTATCAACTGTGTTTGCTATCGCCTTGATGTAAACTCCATTCGCGAAAATTAGACCAACATCAAAGGGAATCGTCTATGAGTTATGAAATTAGCAACTCTAATCTGAATCGATTCCCTCGATTTTTTTACGAAACTAGTAGGAATGTAGTTCCCTGAATGAGCTAAATATACACGCAATCTGTTTTATAAGCAACTTCGAACATATGTGGATGCTCTCAAGAATTTCAAGGAGGAAGGAATAATCTTAGAGCATTAAGCAAAATGAGAGAAATTAACAGTCATATATAAAACCTGCAACGAATTCACTCACTCATATTTAGATGGTAAGGACTAACAGTGCATTTTTCACATCATTTCACCAGGGGATTCAATTTCGAGAAGTAACTTTCAAAGTAGATAATTTCATGGTAACTCTTCATAAAAAAATATTCTTGTTGATAAAATCTGCATTTTTTAAGTACCATCTTAATTTTTCTGCAAATTGAAAACGAATTAAATGTAACAATTTCAGCAGAACTTCAAATGTAGCTTACAAAATTGAAAATTCAACAACTTGAAAGTTAAAAGGAATTTTTCAATTGAAAGGTTAAGAATACAAGAGTTTTAAATTGAAATATATTGTTCAATTTAAAACTGAATTTAAAGATGAAGAATTTGAAAAATAAGCTGATAAACTATAATTTGAATAAGCGTAAGAAATGAAATAATTAAAAATCATCAATCCCTGAAAGATAAGGAATGATTAATTGTATGCTTTCTAGATTAAAGCTCTTAATTTTTTAAAATGTATTCGTTAGTAAAGATGAGCTTTTTTAATCCCATGTTTGAAGAATTCGATAATTTCTAATCTGAACCATAAAAAATTAAATCAAACTCGCATTTTATGCACAATTCTTTTAGGCTAATAGAAGGATTCCAATTCCAATGTAAAATTCTGTTTGAATAATGAAAACCTTGAAATATAAACATTAAACAACTTAATTAATTCCAGTTCATATTTAAATATAAAATAAAAAGCGTGGCAAAACTGAATAAGATGTATAATTAATTAATTAATATTAATATTAAAAATAAATAATATGGCGTCTTCACCTTTTCCTTAACATTTCAACATTTGTACGTCTCTCACTTTATCTTTATATAAAAGACAGTCGTAATATGTAAACTACGACAATAAAATATTTGAAAAACAATGTTCAAGAAAAGTATTTGGAATTTAAAAAGAATATTTAAATGATTGAACTTAGGATCAAGATGACGAAATTTGGATGGATGATTTGGATCTGGAACGAGGAAGTATCTCCTCAGAAGACAGTTCCCAATCTGCTGTCTGTCCAAAACAGAGACAACTGTATCACCAGCAACTTTGGAGTGAAGAGGATGTTATTCGAGCTATATCAAACCTGCCAGCTGGGAAAACAGCTCTTTCTGTGATACCGACACTAAGTGGAGAGCGATTAGAAAAAGTGATCGAATACGTTAAAGAAGCAGATTTTTCAGAAACCAAAGTGAAAGATCAAATATCACTTATTCCTAGATTTGCTAATGGGTGAGATACTACAAATATGTTCGATTGTAACATAAGGATCTTAGTGATAAAAAAAACTTCTCAATGTTAAATAAGTCTTGTAAAAATGAATTACTTCGCAACATGGATATTTTTTAAATTTCGAAAGTAAACTTTAACTTTTGATTTCTACAAGGCAGAAAATAATTAGCAACAATGTTTTAATTGGCAGACATTCAAAACTATAATCCCGTGGAGTAGTCGAAGTCTGGCGGGTCCTGGCGCCAGGCCGCTTTCTTGTCGCGCGAAAAATTGTTTTAATTAACATTCAAAGGGCCATTTACATTTTACACAGTATTAAGAATTTAATTTTAAGACAGTATGGAACCCACTTTATGTCAGCAATACTTTATAAAAATATATTTATCGTAATGGATCGTAGATTATATTAGGATTCGGAATTTCCTGACTACAGTGAATCATGTTTGTGGAATTTTCCTAAGTTTTAAATTGATTCTGTTGACCGAATTAGTATCAAATGACGCAGGCAGTCCATGCTCAAATCACAGAATCATTTGCTAATCCAATATGTTGTTTTTCAAAGGCAATAAGACGCACGTATCTTTTTGATACGCCGAAATTTTTTTTCGACAAGATGTGAGTATTTGAATTAAAAAAATAAAAACGCGGATTATCATAAAATGGTTTAAATTTTTGTTAAAAGTGTGATGTTTTTTAATCTAATTTATTTAGTTACCTTCTTCTTTATAATTCTGATGCAATGTCTTGTCATCTTTCGAAATTCGTTCGAAAATTTAAAAAAGTTAAAAATTGACAAAATGGCAATAATTACCATAAATTTCCAGGAACTTTGCAATAATTTTTATAATTTTTCTGGTAACTTTACAGTAATTTTCGGCAAATTCCAAAATATTTTTTTTCAAGTTTTGGGTAATTTTTAAGAATTCATTTTTCCAAGTTAGAGACCAAGTCTCTTACTTACTCTCTACATTTTCATCGGAAGTCAAAGTTTCTATGAAAGTACCGCTAGGCCACTTTTTTTTAGGACTACATCACTGCTATCAACTAATGAAAATACTAGCAAAGAAAATAATATAAAACCAAAATTGCTCTTCTAGCGGAATAAGGAAAGCGTCTTTAGCTGCAGAAAACGAATCAGCAGCATCAGCAACCCCTGAAGAATTATTAACAAAATGGCCAAGCACTTGTCTCTTAGTGTCTGCATGGACAGGGCAATTGGATTTAGTGAAAGTGCTTTTGGAAAAGGGTGCCGATGTTTCGTTTTGTGACAATGATGGAAGGTTCGTATATAACAATAACTTAACGTAAATGCGATCCTCAAATAAAAAAAAAACTTGAAGGGGTAGAAATCATCAGAGTACATAGCAAAGTTAATGTACCGCCAACTGAGGTAATTATGGCTCATTTCGGGTTAATATGGATCAACTTTTATGCTCTGAAAAATTTGATGATTTCTTCTTTTTTTAGTAATGAGTCTTTCTGAACATCTTATAAAAAATGTTTTTAGGATATACAGTAAAGTCCCATTAGGAAAGAAAAATTTCGATGGAGCCTTGATGATCCATAATTACCCCGATTGACGGTACTAAAATTATTGATTGCTTTTTTAGAACGTCACTGCATTTGGCAGCTTGTCTAGGAGCAGAGGAGATAGTCCAAGAATTGTTAAATCATGGAGCAAATCCAGGAGAATGGGATTTCAATCGAACTTGCACTCCTCTACATTGTGCATCAGCTGCAGGAGATCTTGGCACTGTCAAGTGTCTGTTGGCCGCAGGAACAGACGTAAATGCTGGCATATCAGGAAGAAGTCCTCTTCACTACGCAGTTCTTAGCAACAATTCAAGTTGCGTTGAAGCTTTGCTAGAAGCAGGTGCTTCGCCAAACAATCCTCAGGTACGCAAATTGGATTAATTTTAAACAAAAGTGGAATTAAATTCAATCTTCTTTCTGATAGGTATACACCGAAACACCTTTACATGTGGCAGCAAGTTTGGGAGCAACAACATGTTTGAATCTTCTGTTATATTTCGGAGCTGATGTTAGAGTGCAAATGGGAACTGCAAGATCCACTCCTTTGCACTTGGCAGCCGAAGAAGGAAGTCCAGAATGTACGAAACTTCTTCTAGAGTATCACGCATCCCACAAGGCAAAAAATTCTCGAGGTCAGACAGCTTTGCATTTGGCAGCACTGGCTCAATCTGCAGAAACTATGGAAATCCTGATATCTAAAGGAGCAAATGTTAATGAAGAAGACAGTGACGGAAGAACTCCTTTGCATGCTGCGGTTGCAAAATCGGTTAGGGGAAGCGACCTTGTCAAAATGTTGATCCAGGTACTATTCTACTTCCACGAAGAAAACATTATTCTTCGATAAATACGGAAGCAGACTGGTGTTTACCAAACTGCAATTTTGTTGAAAGAGTTTAAAAGATTTTAAAGATTTTCAGGGATTTAAAAATATTTCAAGGAATTTTAAAGGATTTCGACAGATTTCAAGGCATTTAAAAGTACTGCAAAGGATTTTTACAGCTTTCAAAGTAATGCATGGGATTTCGAAGGATTTTAATTACTTTAAGGAATGTTCAAAGATTGCAATAGATATAAACCATTACTAAATATTTGATATTTCTATAAATTCCAAAGAATTTAACAAGAATTAAGAGATTACGTAGGATTTCAAAGATTTGAAAAAATTTTCAAATATTTCGGGGGATTTCACTACATTTCGAAAATTCGATGAGGGTTTAAAGAATTTCCTTGAATTTCGAATGATCTGGAAGGGTTTCGTAGGATTTATAAGATTTTAGGAAATCTGAAAAGATTCTAAGGGATTTCCAAATATTTCAAACGATTTTTAAGGGACTTCAAGAGATTTTATAAGATTTCCAAGAATTTCAGTAATTTCAGGGGATATTAAGGGTTCTCAATAACGCATTTCAATGAATTCCCCAAGAAGTCAAAGGATATCATAGAACTTCAAATATTTCAAGGGATTTCAACACATTTTAATGGATGTCAAAGAACTTGAAGGGATTTTAAAGGGTTTTGAAGCTTTTAGGGTATTTTAAAGGATTCCGAGGGATTTCAAAGAATTTCCAAAATTTTCAAATATTTTAGCGACTTTTAAGGAATTTCAACGGATTTCAAGGGAATTTATAAGATTTCCGAAGATTTCAGTAATTTCAAGTGATTTTAAAGAATCTCAGCAAGGTATTTTAATGATTTTCCCAAGATATCAAAGGATTTCATAACACTTCAAATACTTCAAGGGATTTAAAAAAATATCAGATATCATGTAATTTCACGATATTTCAAAGAATTTTATAACATTTTAATGGCTTGCAAAGAATTGAGGAGATTTCACAGCATTTCATAAATTCCATACGGGTTTAAAGAATTGTCTTCAATTTCAGAAGATTGCAAAGGATTTCATAGGATTTATAAGATTTTATTATATTTCAAACGGTTCCAAGGGATACCAGAGAATTTCCAAGATTTCCAAATATTTCAAACGATTTTTAAGGAATTTTAACGATTTCAAGGGATTTTAAAAGCTCTCAACAAGATACATGAATGAATTTCCCAGGATCTCAAAGGATTTAATAGAAATCCAAATATTTCAAAGGATTTCAAGGAATATCCTCAGATTTCATATAATTTCAAGAGATTTCAATGGATTTTATCATATTTTAATGGATTTGCAAGAATTTATTCACAAGAATTGAGAGATTTCGAAGGCTTGAAGATATTTGTAAATATTTTAAGGCATTTCCAAAGATTTTAAAGATTTTGAAAGATTGTAATATAGTTCAAAAAGTTCCAAGGAATTTTTAATAGAATTTAAAAATTTGAAGGAATTTCAAAGATTTTTGAAGATTTTAGGGTATTTTAAAGGATTCCGAGGGATTTCCAAAATTTTCAAATATTTCAGCGACTTTTAAGGAATTTCAACAGATTTTAAGGGAATTTATAAGATTTCCGAAGATCTCAGTAATTTTAAGAGATCTTAAAGAATCTCAGCAAGGTATTTTAATAAATTTCTTAGGATATCAAAGGATTTCATAGCACTTCAAATATTTCAAGGAATTTCAAGAAATATCATCAGATATCATGTAATTTCACGTGATTTCAAGGAGTTTTATAACATTTTAATGGATTTCAAAGAATTTATTCACAAGAATTGAGGGGATTTCACAGTATTTCAGAACTTCCGTACGGGTTTAAAGAATTTCCTTAAATTTCAGAAGATTTGAAAGGATTTCATAGGATTCATAAGATTTTATCATATTTCAAAAGATTCCAAGGGATATAAGAGAATTTCCAAGATTTCCAAATATTTCAAACGATTTTTAAGGAATTTCAACGGATTTCAAGGGATTTGAAAGACTTTCAACAAAATACATTAATGGATTTCCCAGGATCTCAAAGAATTTCATAGGACTCCAAATATTTCAAAGCATTTTGAAGAATATCATCAGGTTTCATATAATTTTAAGGGATTTCAATGGATTTTATAATATTTCAATGGATTTCCAAGAATTTATTTACAAGAATTGAGAGATTTCAAAGGCTTGAACATATTTGTAAATATTTTAAGGCATTTCCAAAGATTTTAAACATTTTGAAACATTGTTTGGTACGTCAAAATATCCCAAGGTATTTTCAATAGAATTCTAAAATTTGAAGGAATTTCAAAGGATTTTGAAGCTTTTAGGGTATTTTAAAAGATTCCAAATAATTTTTAAGAGCTTTGAGCAATTTTCAAGAATTTCAAAATATTTGAAATATTGTAGGGTATTTTTAGGGATTTCACGGAATGTTTAAGAGATTGAAAAATGTCAAGGAATTTGAAAAGAATTGAATGATTTTAAGGAATTTCAAAAACTTTCATGCGATTTTATAGAATTTCCCAGAATTTCGGAAGATTTGGAAGGACTTTGTAGGACCTATAAGGTTCTAGGGCATTTTAAGATTCCAAGGGATTTGCAAGGAATTTTCACGGTTTTTATCAGATTTCCGAAGATTTAAATTATTTTTATATATTTTCGAGGATTTCAGGAAATATCACTAGACCAAAAGCAGGTTCATAAGACTGAAGGGATTTTAATAGGATTTTCCGGTCCATCGGTGGTTGCACCGATTCAGTTCCATACCAATCCACCCCTGGATAAATATCAATCAAGTAAATTCAACTTTTATCCAATTTCAGGGCGGGGCTCTGGTTAATAAGCCAGACAAGTTTGGTTACACCCCTCTTCATATTGCAGCCCTGAGCGAAAGTTCATCAACAGTGATACTTTTGCTATCAAAAGGAGCTGACGTGACTGCGAGGACCAAAGGAGGAATATCAGCCTTGAGTTTCATTGTTAGAAGAACTCCAGACGTTCTACCTCGATTTATCGCCAGACTCGACCAGGCAATTTCCCTTCACGATCATGAACTAGGAGATGTCGACTGTGAACTACGACTAGACTTCAGACCCTTGGTTCCAGGTGGAAGAGGTGAAACTGATCTGATGCTCTGCCTCGTAGAAGTCGGTCAACGCCACCTTTTAAAGCACCCCCTGTGCGAAAGCTTCCTCTACCTAAAATGGCTCAGAATCCGGAAGTTCTTCCTCTTCAGCCTAGTCTTCCACTCAATCTTCGTGGCAATCTTCACCAGCTACATCGCATTCACATTCCTCTTCAAAATGCATCGAATGAGTGAAGTTTTCTTCTGGCCAGTGATCCTCTTCACCGTACTTCTGGCTTGTAAAGAAATATTCCAACTGGCTCACGGAGTCTGCATTTACGCCAAAGGATGGGAGAATGGACTTCAGTGGAGTGTAATTGTAACTTCCGGGATAATATTGTGCAAGAAGATGCCAGGTGAAAGAGACTGGTCGCATCACGTCGCTGCTCTGGGAATTCTGCTAGTATGGGTAGAATTGATGATGGTTGTTGGAAGGTTCCCTATGTTCGGGATTTACGTCCAGATGTTCACCCAAGTTGCAATCAACTTCTTCAAGTTCCTAGGAGCCTACATTTGTCTAATAATTGGTTTCTCCTTGGGGTTCAGCGTCCTTCATAGGAATTACAAGTCTTTTGAAAACCCTCTGGTTGGTTTGTTGAAGACGATTATAATGATGTCTGGAGAACTGGAGTTCGAAGACGTATTCTTCGACGAAGAACACGAGATTTTGTACCCAGGAACTACTCATTTGATGCTGTTAGTCTTCGTCGTTCTAGTCACAATCATTCTTACAAATCTGATGATGGGTCTGGCCGTTTCGGATATTCAGGAACTGAGGAGATGTGCCGGATTGGATAGATTAATTAGAAGAGCACAACTCGTGGCTCATTTGGAGAATTTATTATTTTCGAAATTGCTGGATTTCGCGCCAGTAAAAATTGTCAAGTTTTGTAGAAGTGGAGCTTTGTTGCTTCATCTTCCACATCATTGCGCGATTCATATTCGGCCGAATGATCCGAGAGAGAATCGATTACCGAGAGATTTGATCAAGAGTATTTATCGACTTGTCAGCGAAAAGAAAATCAGATGTAAAAAAAACAGGATTTCGTCTGTACGAAGTATAAATAGTATTGATTTGAGCGATACAAAATTGAGCAGACTCTACAGTACTAATTCTGTTAATGATACCAATCGACAGCTGAGTGAAATTGCAATTGAACTTAAAAGGTGTGCTCAAAATATTGGTGCGAGAATGGATGCACTTACGAGTAAAGTCGAGTACATCGCGAGGGAAATTGACTTATCGCTGCAAACTTAATTAAAGTTTCTCAGATGGCTTAAGATTCTTATATTCCGTTCGTTGTAAAATGTAAAATATTTATATGTATTTTGTAACTTCCTATTACTTTATTTCATATTTTGAGCAAATAAGAAAAATTTTATTAAATAAATAGTTTTCTTGTGACTCACCAACAGTTTTGTTCCAAAGTTCCCTCCATTTTGCAAAATGACTGCCGAATCTTCCCCTGATGTTTCAGGTAATGAAATGTTTTCAACTTTCGCATTGTAGACGACTTTTACGGCATCTTTTTCTGATAATTGCTTGTCCACCGCGTGAAGAAGCAAATCGTTTTCAACTATGTAGGCTATTTCGTTGTTCAAATAATCCTCGTTAAATGTTATCATTGCGTCGGAACAGGCATCCCACACCTACTGAATCAATTGCGAATTAGATTCATTTGTGTCCGATTTAAAATTCATTACGTCTACATATATTGATCAATATAAAAATTGTTAATTCATAATTTAAAGAAATTCTATAACAAGCTAAAAGGAAAAGAAATATTCAGGGTTGCTAAAAAATCCCAATTTCGAAATTTCTTGACATTTCCATGTCCTAGGAGACCAATGACGTTAATCAAAAAAATGTTGGTTTCTAAATTTATTTTGAAACCTTTTAGACATATGTACAGAATTTTATAAGGGGTCACCATCCACAAACTACATAAAATGCACGTAAAATACATAATTTTTCAACCAAATAATTAATTTTTCAACTCGAAAAGATAAATTTCGAATCAAAAATGAAAGAATTAAATTTTAAGTTGAAAAAATTAATTTTCAATCAAGAAAAAAGGGATTTTCAACAAAATAGTTAAATTTTCGACCAAAGTGATGAAATACAAAAAAAATATTTTAATTTTCAGTCAAAAACAATTGAATTAAACCAAAAATATAAATTTTCAACAAATTGGTTGAATCTTCGACCAAAACAGACTAATTTTCAAACTAAAAAGAAAAATTATCAACCAAGAAACATTGTTTAGTCAGTGAAGAAAACAAGTCTCATCCAAGAAGTTGAATTTTTAAGGCAAAAAGACGAATTTCCAGCAAAACAGTTGCATTTTAAAAACAAAAAATATGAATTTTCTACAAAATAATTGAATTCTAAACCCAATAATATGAGTTTTCAACAAAATAAATAAATTTTCAAATAAAAAGGATTAATTTTCAAGCAAAAATTGAATAGTTACATTTTCAGTTAAAAAAATTAATTTTCAACTAAAAAACGAGTTTTGGATAAAATAGTTCAATTTTCCACCAAAGAAATTAACTTTGAACTAAAATGATGCATTCTCAAGCAAAAAAAATGAATTTTTAACCAAATAGTTTAATTTTTTACCAAAAAGACAAATTTTCAACAACAAAAAAACATTTTTAATCAAAAATGAAATGGTACCATTTTCGCTAAGAAAATTATTTTTCAACCAAAAAAAATAAATCTTCATACGAAAAAGTTACATTTTCAACCAAAGAGATGAATTTTCAAACAAAAAGATTAAATTTCTAACAAAAAAGATATATTTTCCACAAAAAATGGTATAGTTAAATTTTCAATCAGAGAAATACATTTTTAGCAAAAAAGATAACGAATTTTCCACAAAATAGTTAAATTTTCAACCAAAGACATGAATTTTAATCAAAAAGATGAAGTTTAACCAATGAGATTAATTTACTACCAAAAAAGACGAATTTCAAAAAAATCGTTAAATTAACAAAGAAACAGATCAATTTTCAACAAAAAAAGATGAATGTGATTTTAATTTTAGATCAAAAACAGTTGATGCCAACCAAAAAGGACAAGTTTTCAACAAAATAGTTGAATCCACAACCAAAAAAGATTAATTTTTAAGCAAACAATTGTGATTTTTAACCAAAAAAGATGCCATTTTTACAAAATAGATGCATTTTCAACGCGCATAATCGACTTTCCAACAGAACAGTTCAATGTTCATACAAAAAAATGACTTCTTAACAAAATTGTTAAATTTTCAACAAAATAATAAAATTAACTTCAACTTCAGTTTATAGAAAATTGCCTGACTCCGTCAGATTTTCCCCAAATAATTTCAAATTCCCTGACTTTCTGGAATCCCCTAGCCTGTAGCAACCCTGATATTGTAATTGACGCAGGTAAAATAGTCTAATACTACTCAAGTATTGTTGAAATGAAAAATTCTAAAAAAGTTTATTTCATCTTTTTGGGTTTTTTATTCTTTTTTATTCTTTTTTTCGGATTGAATTTTTTTTTATAAATAGTATAACATTTTATTACATTTTTCAACAAAGAAAAAAAAGTTTCTAATGAAAAGAGTGGATATACCTGCATTTTTCTCACAGGTGTGTATCGTACTTCTTCTACATGACGCCATGCACCAATACTCGATAACAATGTTCGAGATTGTTGATTTAAAGCTACGACCCGATTGGAATACCGTTCGCTCGGTTCATATTTATGTTTATTACCACCCTCCAACAAAAGGACCCTCTTGGATTCAAGAGTTTTGTTATTAGCTGTATAACAATAAAGAACATTTTTTAATATAAAATTAAATCCAGTTTTGTGTTTTAAGCGATTGACTTTAAAATTTAAAACTAAAAGCGTTAAAAAACGAACATTTTGAAGTGGAAGCCTTAAAACTTAAATAATCTCAATTTAAAAACTGTGAGACCGAATTCATTTAAATCGGGCAGACAGGATATATGGGGGATAAAAACTGGAAACACTACAAATTTAAATAATTTTTAGTCCAGCTTTTATACCCAAGATATCTTACAGGGGCATATTTAAACATAATTATCTCGTGCAGAATAGTATCATAAAATATGGAAAAAAATAAAAAGACTCTATACACCTCTAAAAATGTAAACAAATTAATATTTAAAAAAAATTTCAACTCTGCAGATAACTTTTTTAAACCCTATATTGCTCGCCCGCGTTACTTAGATTTAAATCAAACGATTCCACATTCGGTACACTTTAAGGTAGTCCCAATGCATTACTAAGACGACACATGTCTTACCAATTTGCCGAGCATTTTTTTTTGACAACATATTCTCAACATACAACAAAATTAAAAGGAACAAAATTGTTTTTCTAAAAAAGTTCTAGAAAAATGTCTCTTGACACTTGTTTCTATCTTGCGTTATTTTCCAAATTTTTTTTTTCTCAACAATACAATTTTATGGCATGATGAAAACCCAAAAAAGACTTAATTTAACAGTTTTAACGATTTGATGGAATTATAATGAAGTTTGAAAAAATAGAGAGTATCGATTATTTAAAAAATATCGACTTCAAAGGAAAAAGTTAAATGTTAAACTTGTTGAAACTGTTAAATTATGTTTTTATTTGTTTTTTATGATAGCGCAAAAAATTGTATTGTTGAGAAAAAATAAATTTCGAAGCGTTTTATACATATTTTCGCAAAAATCTCTAAAAAAAAAAACAATTTTGTTCAATCAAATTTTATCGTATCTTGTGTCGCTTTTGAGTAAATTTACTTTGTATATTTTCAATAAACAGCCGCCATTTCGTCAATTTTGCACTCTTGAAATTTCCCAACGGATTTCGAAAGAGGACAAGAAATCCTATCAGAGTCCGAAAAAAAATAAATATCGATAGTAGATTGAAAATGATCACACTTTTATTAAAAATTTTTATAATTTTTTGAAAATTTAGGTTGGAAAAATCGGTAAGATACGTGTCGTCTTATTCGCTTTGAAAAACAATATATTTGAATAGAAAACGATTCTGCGACTTGAGCATGTGAACTATCTACCCGATTTCAAATCACTTCGGTCTGTCATATTTAAAACAATATTGCGTTTTTATATTTTGAAACGTTTTTATTTGATTTCGAAGCCTAAACAAGTAAACAATATTAAAATACACATTGAACTATATCTGAAATTTCAAAAAAGTTATTTTTATATTAGATATATAGTCATTATAATGTTACATCTAATTTAAATAAATGCAATCCTTTTTGTAAGCTTTTTTGAGCTTTAACCTTAATTTAACCTCTAAATATATTGAAGATTCTGTTAATTTATAGACGATCATCATTATTAATTAAAGTTTTACCTTGCGCAAAATGAAATAACAATGAACTAAACATTGTTTCATACCAAACAAAAAATTTGAAATAATACATCGAAGAATGCAAAAAATGGAAGGTTATAGCTTTCAAGTCATTTGTAGCATATTGCTTTTGAATTTACACTGCCATTTGTCACATTATTTTTGAGATTATTTTTCAGATTATTCAGAGATTATACAACTTTTTCCTAAATATATATATATATATATATACATCTACGTAATGCAGGTGTAAAAATAAAGAATAAATGTCGCAAAATATAATAAACTAACCTAAAGCACAAGCGAGTGTTGTTCCAACAAGACCACCTCCAGTCACGATAATATCATAATTTTCACAATTTTCACTTGTCGCTGAATGTGCATTCCTTACAATTGTACAAGGATGAAGTACAGTGTACTTATAATTTCGCGAAAAATATGCAAAAACACAGCGAGAAGATAACATCGCCTCACTGAACACCGCCATTTTTATTCTGTATATTTTGCTGGCGTAGCAGACGACGTGTGTAAAAATCGTCTGCTATACGAGAGAATAAAATAATAATCAAATTAATTAAATTAATTATTAGTCAGTTTATGTAACGATTTCACCACCGATTGGAATTTATTCTTGAATAATATCTAATATTGGTTAACTTTTATCACAAATTGTTTTAATCTGATTTACTTTAGGGCTCCAAAAAACGGTTAATATTTGGAGCGTATCGAATGTTTGTAAATAAACAGCAGACGACAACATTATAAAATTATTCAAATTGGATTTCCTCTTTCATGATTTTATCAACAGTGATTATTAATTATTATGAATTTTAATTCAGAAGAATAACTTATATAGATTGTATAATAAATGCTACTTTTAATAAACATTTTCATAAATCAAAAATTAGACTTGAAAACTAAAAAACAAAAAGATTATTTTCTTGCAAAGATAAAAAAATATGAGATGATTATTAAAAAGTTGCGTTATTAAATAATTAAAAAAGTTTTAAATTTATCTGTTTTAGATATTAAATTTATAATTCATATAGTTAAAATTATAAGTGTTTGTGCTGTTAATTTGTCAAATATTTATCATATTTCTAAAAAAATATATTTATCTATTATAAATACTGAAAGTTTGAAAAATATTTAGTCAGACTTCTTAAAAATAATATAATATGTTGTAATCTGAAGAATGATACATAATTCATACACATAATTATTTATTTATAAGAAAAAAATTACTAGACAAATATTGAAATTAAATATTATTTTGTATCGACATTTATTTTTATTTTACTAGCAAAAATAAGAGCTTGTTTAATGGATTTTTTCATAATAATACCAAATTAAATTTCGCGATTTAAAAAAGATTTTCGTTTAAATAATTGTTTAAATACAACAAATTTCTGTATAATTTTGTGAAAATGAATATTACTTCCAGAATATCAATAATAGGAGCATTTTAATTTTTATTATATATTGATTGAAATTTTTTAAAAATATTTTATAAAAGCAGTCTGTTAGTGAAAAATGATATCGCACTATACTGAAAATTATATTCTTTTAAATTATAATCACTAAATATTCTGACAGGTATATATTATTAATAATTTATTGAAAATATCCCCCCCCCCACATAGGCAAAACCCCATATTCTAATTTTTTTTCCCCTAAGTTCAGAATAAAGAAGAAAATTTTTTTTATTAAGGGAAATTGAACATCCTCACATTATAATATTGATTAAGCCCCTATAGATTTTTTGACACGCAGATAAAATTCCTCTTTGTAGAATAACGTAGTTTTTAGCTTTTGATTACCATACTTTCACGTATGGTCACCATGGTGACGCTTACACCAGGTAACTGTACATCGATTTCCTACACAATTCCTAATAGAAGAAGCATCGGGAACCTCAAGAATAAATATTCTCATATTAGAAAAAAAATTTTATTTAAAAAAATGACAGAACATAGGGGAAGTTCTTTTGTACATTCTTGTGTAAAAGTGCCGGTTGATCCCTATAGCAGGCAACCAACGCCACTGTATGAACGACCAGGAATTACAAGAAGACAAGAAAGGTAAATGAAGCAAATAATTTATAATTTGATACATAATTACGTTTTATTTTGTCCTGTTACTTCTATAATTTTGTAATTAATTGTCAGATTTGCTGTTGAAATTAATTTTTGTAAGCTTAAGAATATAATTAAATAATTAAATTTTACTTATTCATTTTATTTTAACAGCAGGTGCAATACATCGTCTCGTAAGACGAGAAGGATTAATTTCGACACAAATAACTCGGTCTCGGAGGCCACAAGTCCTCGAGATACATTAGAAAATTTTATGGATTTTATAGAGAGCATACCAGATTACAATGACGTGCATCATCTTACGAATGAGCAATTTAAGCAGAAATTAGACTACCTCAAAAGAAAGCAGAGACTTTTATTAAAAAATTTGAGAAACTGCATAGATCAGGATGATAGTGAAAATATAATAAATAGAGAAACACCGGCTGATTCACAAAATCAAGGGAATAACAAAACAAAAGATTGGTGCAATGATAGAAATAAAACAAAAGAATGGTGCAATGATAGCAATAATGACCTGAAACTTAAAGGGAAAAAGTGCAACTTTGAAGAGTCGAGAACGAATAGCCCAATTCTTTATGCTTCTGGAAAGTTTGATAGATTGGCTGAGGATCAAGATCTTCTCACCTATAGGTATTCAAATTTCAATTTTTTTATTTTGATTAGCATGTTTCTAATTTTACTTTTTAATATACAATTATAAACATTAGAAGTGAAACATATTTAAATTAAAGGTTGAGTAAATGTGTATACAAAACCGGGATCGGTAAAAATAATTGTGTGAAAGGAAATTCGTGTGAGGCGAGATCCTGGAAAGGTTGAGAATTCCGATAGGATTTTTTGCGGGAAAAATGAATCTGAAACTCTTAAATCGATACTTTGAACATCGATTTATTATACATAATAAATACTTTAATTGTTCAAAAGTCTTAGTTAAAGAAATTGAATGTCCTGTCACTCGGTCATAATCTAGCATTCCTATAATATTGTGTCCTCGGCTAAATCACTTGGTGATCAAACTAACCCTGTGCCTACAGGTATTGGGGCGTGGGAAAATGGGTTGGGGTGTGACCGAACTCTTTCGGTGATAAAAGAAAACCCTGTGACCACAGGAATGGGGACGTGAAAAAAGGGATTGAGGTAACACTGAACTTGCTACGCGATGAAACTAACCTTGTGACGATAGGAACGGGGGCTTAGGGAAAGGAGTTGGGTTTTCAGCGAACTCGATCCATGATCAAGCTAACCCTGTGACCACAGAAACGGGGGCTTGGGGACCCAGCTGAAAATTCCTGTACAGGAACCTCCGAGGATCCTGGACATATTGCTGGACACGATTCTGCACACGAACCTGCACTGGTACTCTTCACGGTTCCTGTGCAGGAATTTGGCAAAGGAAACTGAAATGGAACCTGCACCGACAAAGGAACCTTTGAATTATCGAGGATATGCCTCTGTACAGGTTTCTTTGCGAAGTAAATTGAGACGCGGGTTCCTGTACAGAAACACGTATGGGGTCCTTTATAGAAAGCCATCGCGAAAACTCATGTCGCTTACAGCTATAAAGTTGTTTTGCAATTATTCATTTAGAAATATTATATCGGAAATCTACATTTTTTGACGTTTCTAACGATATGTTACTTCCCTAACAAGTTGAAAATTAAAATAAATGCGATATGTTGTCTGCAACATATTAATAGCAATAGTTGTAAATGTCCCTATTATCAAAAATTTTCAATTGGCATATAGCAATCAATCGACTGCTCCTGATTAGATAGCAATAAACGATAGTTGAGGCAGTTTTTAGTTTATGCTAATACACTGTATCTGAAAATTCCGAAACTTACAACTTTCAGGGCTCGGACTCAAATAATAACAAAATATCAAAATAGCACTTGCATAAATTAGGCTTTGAATGTACATAATAGAGTCTTTTAGAAATTTAGAACACCACTATATTGCTACTATTTTTCAAAATGTATTACTCTATAAACACACTTTCGATCTCTAAAGTGCGTCCGAGCCCTGAACTTGTAATTATTGAAAATTAAAAATGTTCTACTACGGAACGTTAACCCTAGACAGGGCCCGTGGGGTATTTGACTACCCCAAATGGAAATCAAATTACGCTCTTGAACTTATAGATGATGTTTTTGGGCCGAGACCTTATCCATAATTCACTTTCACTTTCTGGAAGTGAGACCTAGTTGGTCCAGTGCCTTTATTGTGCGTCGTTATGAAGTGACAAATATAAGTGAAGCGCGTGGGGTCACAGGAGCCCCAGAGGCCCTTATACGTATAAATTTTGTGAAGGTAAGTCAATTTGACTTTTTTGTTTAAAAACAATGTATTGCATGTATAATTAAATAACCATACAGTATTGAGTTCCAAAAATGTTTGTATGCTGTACTTTGCTGGACTACAAAAATCATCACAAACGAGCTTAGATACTGATCCATGATTTCGTACAATTTTAATTCTGCAAACCAACAAATGAATCGCAGAGACTTTTTAAAATCGCTAATTATGAGCTTAGTGGAGCCGCAACTTTGCACAAGACTAGAGGTCCCTCGCTTGCGTCGAGAGTTACGACTGACAATGGAAAATATTCTGGATCTCGAATCTGCACAACCTCAAGGAGAAGCATATGAGCTAAAGCGTGGAAGGTGCGCTTTCTGTCCAAGATCTTTGGACAAAAAAGTGAATGTGTTCTGTCAAAGATGCCACCGACCTGTATGCGATGAACACCGAACAACTCTCTGTGAAAATTGCGTTCCTGATGATTAAGTGAGATCATTTTTGTGACGAAACTGTTTTTTATTATTAATATTTCATTAATTAATAAAAAACATTAACATTTATTCTTTTTGAAAAATTGTTTTATTGTCTTTTCCTTCAATGTTATGAAATCTTAGTTTGTCAACATTTTTAAAATTCAAACTCGAAAATAATTATACTTTTTCAAAAGAATAAAATAGTGAGCATTGCAACTTGATGGTATAAAAGGTTCTCTTCAAAACCCCGTTTGAAATTTTCAAATCGAATAATTAGGAAAAAACACAGCTATTTTTTCCAAAAAACGTCATTTTTCCGTTTTTTTGCCATTTTTTATTGTTTAAACAATTTTTTTATTGATTTAAATTTAAATAAATAAACTTTAATACATATCATTATCTTCTTTATCAAAAAGCGAAGAGATTCGTCTATATTAAAGTCATTTTACTGCTGATGAATAGGATTTAGTACAGACTGACGCGTTGGTGTCACATACGCCCCAAAGGCTCCTTTAAGGTAAGAAAAACTGACGGGCCCTATCTAGGGTTAAAATCTAAACGAATCCGATATTCATTTAAAACTGAAAGAAATATCAGTCGTCAGGAATTGGTTTTTTTTTCAATTTAATAACCTTTCATTTAAATATTCTAAATTGTTTAGTTTCAATTTTAAACGTACAAAATTGTCTGTTTTTTTTCTTCAATTTTTCCAAATCGTAGAATATCAAATTGAAGATTTGATATATTTGCACAATTTTCAATTTAAAGGATTTGTAATTAAACAATTTTGAATGAAATCCATCCAAAATAAATTCGAAACAATGAAAAATTAAGAACATAATTTCTCGAATTCAAGCATTGTAAATTAAATTACTTTTTATTTGAAAATGTCCCAAAATATTGAATATTTCAAATTAAATATGAGAAAAGCAATTTCAAATTGAAAGTCTTAAAATTTGGTGATTTCAGAAATTGGAGTCGTATATAGCAATCTTATCGCACTTATTCTAATTTTCAACTTATGAAGGCAAGTAACATATCGTTGGAATCGACAAACAACGTAGATTGCGAATATAGAAATGTATATATACTTAGCATAGAGTGCGCCATATACGTATTTTCTATCTGTCGCCGCAAGTTGCGTAGTTTCTATTAGGACCCATTGATTTAATCGCTGGCTGCCTACTTGCTTTACCCCCTCTATCCAAATTCTCGTCATGAAGCTCGATGGGTCCTAAAAGAAACTACGCAACTCGCGGCGGCAGATAGAAAATACGTATCTAGCGCACTCTATACTAAGTATATAGAAATTTATATATACTTAGTATAGAGTGCGCCA
>CAKNWT010295060.1:1986-12957 GCA_932066315.1 Andricus coriarius | reverse complement strand
ATAGAGTGCGCCAGATACGTATTTTCTATCTGTCGCCGCGAGTTGCGTAGTTTCTTTTAGGACCCATCGAGCTTCATGACGAGAATTTGGATAGAGGGGGTAAAGCAAGTAGGCAGCCAGCGATTAAATCAATGGGTCCTAATAGAAACTACGCAACTTGCGGTGACAGATAGAAAATACGTATATGGCGCACTCTATGCTAAGTATATATACATTTCTATATGCTCATTACACAGTGCGCCAGATACGTATTTTCTATCTGTCGCCACCAGCTGCGTAGTTTCTTTTAGGATCCAGGGAAATGGGCATCGCCCGGTCAAACTAACCCTGTGACCACGAAAACGGTGGCGAGGGAAAAGGGATTGTGTGTCTGTGAACTCGCTCCGTGATCAAACTAACTATGAAATTTTGTTATAATATGTGTTGGGAAGAAGCGATATGAACAAAGTTCCGCAAAAAATTAAATATGTTATATAAACAATTGCGGTATTAACATTTCTCCTTCGTGGAATGTTAAAAAAATGAAGAGCTTCACATTGTAAACACTCCTAATTGTTATTAATATTACAGATATAAGGACAAAAGTAAAGCTGCAAAGACAATTCATAACTCCAAAATCCATTCAACGAATAAATCCTGGAGTACTGAGAGTGAATCAAAAAGTCCTGATAGTGTGGAGAGTGATCTGGAAAATAGTTTGGAAACAAAAAGTTTGCCACCTCATAGTCCGGAAAGGTGGCATCCAACTGTTCCAAAACCATTCAGTTTTACAATGAGGTGAGATTTTGAATCGATTGTTACTCGAAATCTGAATAAGTTATATTTTTTACTAATTTCAATCAGTGATTCATTTCAAACTATTTAATCAATGAGTTTGACAGTTTTTTCAGTGAATTTCCTTGTATAATCGGTCAAACTGTGGCTAAGTAGCTAGAAGTCGCTGAAAAAAATTAATACAATTTTTAATGGATTCCAATTTAGAGAGTATACAACAAATTTCTTAAAAGGAGTGTTACTTAAAAATTGTTTTTAGAGAGGAAGCTGAAAAGTATATGTCACTGGCAGAGATAGATGACATGCAACAAAGTTACAGGGATCCAAAAAAGAAAAAATGTCGTGTAAAGCCTATCCCTTTAACATCGAAAATACCGTTATATGATAAACTTGTGGCGGCAAAAGAAGAAAGGTATATTTGATACATTAAGGAATAGAACAAAAATATTGAAAATTTATAATGAAAATTTGTATTGCTTGCAGAAGTCGTTTGGTGAGAGAAGAGAGTATGTTGAACTTAATGTCCCAAGTAAGACCTTTTAAATTGGAATGCGAAAGAAGAGCCTGGAAGACTCTTTCAAGGTCTAGTCCAGAACTTTGCGGGAAAAAGGTTCGTTACAGTTCGAGATTCAAGGCTAAACCGGTTCCAAAGAATTTATTCAATACTGCAATTTATGATCGGATGTTAGAAGATGAATATTATAGGTATTATTACAATGCTTATCATTTATTATAATTCTTATGAATTTTTAAAGAAGAAACTTTCTTTCCAGACACACTTGCTGTAAAGCAAGACCCTCTTTCTTGAAGCAAGACTATCTATTTTAAAACAAGACTATCTATTTTAAAACAAGACCGTTTTTCTTAACACCTTTTTTTTAAAGCAACATCCGTTAGACCAAAAGCCCCCTAAATTAGGTATATTTGGGGTTAGAGCTAGATGTAAGACTATAGTTTTTATTTTAAAAGAGGGCCCTATCTACAAACAAGGCCCATTTGTCTAAAAACATCCTAAATTAAGTCTATTTTGGATTAAAGTTTGATTTGAAAAATAGGAATTTCTAAGGAAAGTGAAAAAACATTCTGTAAAATCAAAATCACCATTTTCGGATAAAGCAAAACTCCACTTGCGAGCGAAATTATTGCTAAATTAAGGCTAAAAAAATTTGATCAGAAAAAGTTATCTAGTTTTTTTGAAACAGATGTGGAAGTTGACAATCTCAAAATGACTCTCCTTTTCTCTTAAACACTCTTAGCTAAGCCTATTTCATGTTGAAGCTACGTTCAGGTCTATTTTTTGGTTTAAAAAAGACCATCACTCCTAAAACAAGACCCTCTTTCTTAAAACAAGACCTCATTGTCCTAAAACGCCCTAAATTAAGCCTGTTTCTGGTTAAAGCTAAATTGTAGTCTAGTTTTTATTTTAAAATAAGGCATAATCTCTCTTTAAAAACAAGACACTCTTTCATAAACTGAAATCCTTTTGTTTTAAAACAATCTACATTAAGCCTATTTTGTGTTAAAGCAAGATTTTAGTTATTTTAAAAAAAGACAATTTTAATAGTAATCGAATAAAAAGCATTTGGAAGGTCTTCAAAACCTTCTGGGACATGTCCAATTTTCTCCAGATCTCTTCAGAAGAAGATGAGGGCTTCTCAGATGATGAAATCCTCCACCTTACCACCATCTATGGCCAGACGAGAACATCTCAGATCAACATCCGTTCATTCCCAATGCAGTACAGCAAAAGAATCCGCAATTGAAAGAGATTGTGAGGGAAGAGAATCATCTGGAATATTCAGTGCAACACCCTTGCAATCTGAAAGGTCAAGGTCAGCCTTGGCTGCATTGCCTATCCGAGGAAACAACTTGGCAGCTGTTCTCAGATGTCAAGCTTCCAGGTACTTAATTTTGTATTTATACAAATGATAATGATATTTTTTAAAGTTACTATTGAATTATAAAATGAACTTATTTCAGGGAAAAACTGGAACGCGAGATTCAGGAAAGGATGGAAGAAAGACGTCGCGAGCAATTGATGAAACTCAGGGAATCCCTCATTAGTCAAAAACCAGCTTGGAGAGCTTTGAGATCAGCTGCCAGGTGATATCATTTTCATACTTGTTTCATAATCCCTTTTATTAATCTAAATAGCCTAAAATGCCTATTTCAAATGATCAAAAAAATTAGGCATGAACACGCCAGAGATTTGGACTTCCGGGTTCATCTTCGCCGGGATGAAGCACGAGAACAGGCTGAGCGTCATCGACTTCACATGGAAATTATGCTGGATAGAGTGACTCAGATCCCGACCCTTTTTGAGCGACACTCACAGGTAAAGGAATTAGAGGAACTTCAGGTAATTGATTTTTATATATAACATTATAATCCAGCTACTGAAGCTGAAGACCATCATTTACAGAATTTTCTACAATTGCAGTCAAAGTTCAAGTTGCCAGGGTCCTACAAATTGAAGAAGAGTAAATTAAAGAAAAGACAAAGACCAGGTAGTGTCGATTCATATGCGAGTGGAGGCAGTGCTTCAAGATCAAATTCTGATTCCTTGACCAGTTCTTCAGGGACTTTAATTTCCTTGACTCAGTCCTCCAAGTCTTCCGGATCCAAAAAGTCTGAACCTTCAACGGGAAAGTCTGAGATTTCAAGTAAAAAAAAGAATGAACGTGGTCCTCTCAAAGTTTCTATTAATGAAACTGCTGAACTTATTGAAGAGAGGGGATCCAATAGTGAGAGGTTTTCTTTCAATTCTCAAGCGAGTGAAGATCGAAGTTTTAATAATGTTGAGAATAATTAGTAAATAGTTTTTAGTAAATAATTTACTTTCGTAAAATAATACAAGGAAATGTGCAATCACTTAAATAGAATACATACCATACAATAAATTTAATTTTCGATTTTCCTTCTTTTACAAACAAAAATGATTGAAAATTGTTATGGTAAGTATGTCGAAGTTAAAATAAATCAGTCTTTCATGGTGTCTAATATCCAGTCCATGAAAAAAGCTACTCGCGTGTAAACACCTGGAAAACCTTCGGTTCCACAACTTTTCAGTCCAAAACTGACAATGCCAAATTGTACGAATCTTGCATCTCTTTCGTTATACAGTGTTAGTGCTTGAAGAGGACCTCCACTATCTCCAAGACAAGAATCCATTCCATCTTTTCCGCCTGCACACATTTGCTTGTGACCTATAGTTGCAAAATTTTTGTAAGCTTCTGCACATTTTTCATTTGGCACTTGACTTAACTTCACTTGAAGCAGAACATCACTTCGAGTCGTATTTTCCGTTATTCCCCATCCAGTTGCAATGACCTGGTGCAAACAGAAAATGAATTAATTTTATATTAAAGTGGTTTTCTTAACCGAAAATAACCAAAACGGAAAATTATGTCAACGGTCTACCCTTAGACCTACGCCTTATATTAAGCATTTTTGGACTAATATAAATTTATTTTTCGTTTTGAAAGAAGATACTCTTATTTAAAGTGAAACCTTATACAAGAACCCTTTATTTAAAATAAGACCTTTTTTCTTAAAGTAAGTCCTATTTCTCATCAAACAGGACACATTTTTTTTAATTGGATCCTCTTTCTTTTTTCTTGAAAACAAGACCCTCTTTCATAAAACAAAACGCCATTGTCGTAAAAAACGGAAAATTACGCGTATTTGGACTTGAAGTTGGAATAATTCCTATTTCTGGACTTAAAACAAGACCCACTCTTATAAGGAAAGAACCTTTCCTCAAAACCAAAATAAATTAAGAAAATTTTAGATTAAAGCTAGACTTAAGCCTATTTTTTGTTTTAAAGCCAGCTTTTGTCTCTTAAAACACGCTAAGTTCAGCATAATGTAGGTTACACCTAGATTTAATCCTAATTATTGTCTTGTTAAACTAAGTCAAACTCTTATAAAGCCAGATCATCTTCCTTAAAACAAACTAAATTAAGCAGACTTTAGGTTAAAGCTAGATTTAATTATATAATTCTTGTCTTAAACCAAGACCTCTTCACAAAAAATAATACCATCTTTCTTAAAACAAACACCTACAAAATCCGTTTGTTTTAGAACAAGATCTTTTTTTTTTAAATAACACCGGCTTTTAATAACACAAGCTTACAAAAAGGACCCCTTTCATTAAAAACAAGAACCTCTTTTCAAAAATAAGATTCTCTTCCTTTAGGAAGATGCTATTTATTAAAACCAGACTCTCTTTCTTAAGATAATCTCCTACAAGATCCCTTTTTTAAATAAGATCCTTCTTATTAAAATAAGATCCTTAACTTTATAAAGAGCCCCTACTCTAGGCTCCTTCGTTCTAAAACAAGACCTCTTTTCTTATACCAAGCATCAAATTTTCTTATAGCAAGCCCCTACATACCCCTTAGTTTTTAAAACAGACTATCCTACTTAAAAAAAGGCCCCTTTGTCTTAAAACACATATTTTGGGATAAATTTAGATGATATAACTCTTTTTTTTTCAAATAAAGGCATCCCTCTTAAAACCATACCCTATTTTTTGAAACAGACCCCGTTTTGATCAACACCATAAATTAAGCATATTGTTGGTTAAAGCTAGATTTCAACCTAGTTTTTAATGAAAACAAGACACCCACTTTCGAAACAAACCCCACTCTGTTAAAAAAAGATCCTGTTTCTGATCAAACAATAGCCCCTTTATTTAAAAAATGACCCCTTTGTCTTAAAACACTCTAAATTAAGTCAATTTTTAGTTAAAACTAGACTTAGGCCTATAGTTTTTATAATAAAAGAAGACCCTCTCTCTTAAAATAAGAACGTTCTTGTTTTAACAAAACCCCTTTTAAAACAATGTCCATTTTCTTAATGGAAACCCTTACAAGATTCTTTGGTTTTAAAACAAGACCCTTTCTGTTAAAACCCTCTTTCTTAAAATAAGCCCCTAAAAGATCCATTACAAAATATAACCTTTTTCGCTAAACACGTGTTTTTATAAGACCCCTTTGTTTTAAAACAATACCATCTCTTTAAAAAAAAGACTCCTGTATCTTGGAACGAAACTTTTTTTCTGTTTTAAGCAACTTTGTACCTTTTTGGTTGTTATTTTTGTAGCCGGGCTGATTGGTAAACAAATTGGTTTGGCGTTTGCAGGTCGGAAGTCGATATCATTATTCAGCCTTATTAAAGCAACGTCATTTTGTAACTTTGTCCTTGAATATTGAGAATGGCGATGGGTACTTTCAATGCCGAAATCTTGATACTTTTCTGCGCAAACTATTTCCAGACCATTTTTATCCACGTCACAATCTCTTTCTTTGCTAATGTCATGATCACCTACTCTTGCCCCGATTAGAGTTAAAGCTGAAAATGATTAATTATTTGTGAACACCTTCAGAATCTTTGAAATCACAAGTATACTATTTTTTATATCACACAAAAAAAATACAATTTTACTTTATACAAACTTGATTTCTCCTTAAAAATAGGTGGGATTGATTTTCTTCAAACAATTCTTGTGAAAAATAAAGATTAAAATTTACTAACAATCAGGAAGATCTGTTACACAGTGAGCTGCGGTTAATATGTATCGTTTATTTATAACTGAACCCCCACAACGAAATTCAATGTTATTTGGACCAATTCTATATGCAATTAAGGCCATCCATGGAAAGTCCAATACTCCTGTTTTGTTACCACCAAATATTTTTTGTTCAGTAATTGGGCCACATATTTCCAGATCCAATAATCTTAAATTCCTGTGATTTTTCACATCTGGTGGATTTGGTACAAAAGTTGGTGCCTCTGGTTCTGATGTTGGTTGTTCTGTGACGGGTGGTGATACTGTTGCTGTCACCTAGGAATATGATTTATTAATGATAGGCCGTTTTATCATGAAATTTTCATTTATCGAAATTAAATGCAATAATTGTTATGAAACTATATAGTTTATGCCAAGTATTATACATATGATTTATTTCTGGAGATATTCTAATATATATATATATATATATATATTTTACATAGAAAGAGTACCTTGTTTTCACAGCAGACTTTGGGATCCTTTCCCTCAAAACCACAGTGTGATTTTCGTAATAAATCTAATGAAGATTCTGAAATAGGCTTTTCTCGTCTTAGAATTTCCACCAAAGTTGGACAAGTTTTTAAATTGATGCAGGTTCCAGATTTTCCTGAAGGTGTTCGGCAGGATCCTTCTACGGGATAGATGATCAATTCTGAATACAAGATATGACCCTGTTTTCCTCTAATTTCGATAAAATGATTTATGATTTTTTAGCAGCATGATTGTAATTTATTTTTTATATGAAATTATATTAACTCTTACCGAGATAATTGTCAAAGTTTTATTCATTGTTTGTCAGGTTTTAGGTAACGAAAAATGTTTAATAAAATATTTTTTTATTTATATTTCATACTAAGGGGAAAAATTTGGATTAAGCATAACTTTTGAAATTGTAAAACCGATTATAAATACAAGTTATTGTTAAATAAAAAAATGTCAAATGAGAAAATTTTGAATTGAAAAATGTCTAATTGTCAACCTTTAGAGTTCCATTATTTTTATTCAATAAAAGGTTCAAAATTGGGCAATTGAAAACTGTTAGTATTTCATGCAGAATTAATCATTTTCAAATGAAAGAAATCAAAGATTCCGTAAAACGGAGCTGACCGGGACACGTTGGGAAAAGCACACTACTCATAATTTTATATTTGATCATTTGTTCACTTTCTTCTGGATAAAAATCCGAAAGATTTTCGATAGTTTGCTATAAAATAAATTTGAAACCCAAGATTAGAGTTAGTTTGCTTCAATTCCGTGGATAAATTTGAATAAAAATAATAGTTATACAAGGCTGTAATTTTCTGTATTTTGGTCAAGTTAAGTAAAACACACTGGCTAAACTTTAATTACAACTTTTTTTGGATCTTTATGTCACCTATCATATTATACATCGTCCTAACAAAGTTATCTAAAATTTTAAGCAAGCTAAGATACTTTGTTTTGGTTGTAAAATGATTTTTACAAAAAGTTTCGAATTTGTAGAGGAAAGCAGGTTATGGTGAGAAATTATGATACCCAAACTAGATTGTTCCTAATATCGCCAGGTCGATTTTTTTAATGTTGCATCTTTTTATTTATATGCTTATATGTAAATCAACACATATTAGCTTTCACTGAAAGTATAAACACATATTTTTACATTGTTACTCCCAGTACTTGTTTAAATATTCTAAAATAACGACATAGGGTTTTAATTCATGATACTTTGCCACTTAATATTTACTGAAAAGATTTTTTTAAGACAGACGCACTTTTGACTGCCATAAATAGTTACGTATAATGGTTATACATTTAAAACATTGATATCTTATTTTAATTCCTTCCGGTAATAAACTGACAAAATTTTTTTCAAGTCTCGCTTAGCTATGCCTTACGGTTGTTATCAAGAAAAAAAAGAATTTTAACTCAAATGAACGATGATTTCGAATTGATTTGTTCAAAGTTTCGAAAATTCATATTTATTATTTGTTACTGACAGAGTCGATGGTACATGATACTTTAAATATTTTACGATCAGAAAATAATAAATAAAACAATAATAAGTGATAATAATTATCAATTGAAATATCCTGATTCGTTTTGTTTTTAAATTTGTAGGTAACTTAATACACGCAAATTTCACAACGCTGACTTTTTCCATTTTTTCATACATGTTTTAAAAAATGTTAAGCATTTTTAGGTGTTGGATGATGCCCAACACTTAAGATTTTTTGGGGGGAATGCCAGACTTCAGGATTTCAAGTTTAAACAAAGAAAGCTCTATTGTCAACTCACTTACATGAAAAAAAATATAAGAAGTAAACAAAAATTGTAATGAAGTTTCATATTTTAAAAAGGAACAAACCGATTTTTTTAAATTTCAACCCAAAGTAATCGGGAGAAGAAAACTGGGACGGGCAAGCTAGGTGACATATAACAAATCCGTCATTGCTTGAATTGATAATATGAAATTCAGATTCAAATTATTCAGTGAATTCCGCAAAAAGATGATTATGTCATATTTTCTCAGACGGTGAATCGAGCGTGGGATTTCCCTACGTCTACTTGATTCTTTGAAGTTTTTCTACGCAATATAAATGCCTATAACTTTTATCAGTTCAGGATTATGAAATATAATAATAGTTGAATAATGTAATTTATAGTAAATAATATAAATAGTATATAGTTGATTTACTTTATCCACATCCAAAAATATCTTCTACATACTTTATTGCTCTAATTTTGTATAACAATATTACTTATAAACGCATGGTTGACCTTATACCTAATAACGATATTAAGTTTTTGAATTTATAAAATAATTATAATCACATGCCACTTTTATAACGTCTTATACTCTAGATTTAACTTCTGTTATAAGTACTATCAGCAAATGCGTTTACTTCCATGGATTTTTATTTTCTCACATTGAAAATATAAGCAATATAAAAATACATTATTAAAAAAATGTTCAAATATTCAAAGTTTTTCAAATTTTTCAAACAAAAATTGATAACACAGTTCTGCGAGGGTTAATTACAAAATTGACAGAAGGTGGATCATCTAGATTTTTTGACGCTGAAAACGAATCCGGTAGCAGAATTGTCTAGAATGTCAGGTTTTAGAGTAACTTTATGTTAAATGGTAAAAAAATGACCATTTCAACCAAATTTATGAATTTATTTTGGGGGTACTAGTCTTCAGCTTTAAAATCCATTTTTGATTGCCGCTGTAGGATTTTTTTCAGCTGAGATATGCAAGTTCGACCATTGATCATTTTAGATATTGTCTTCACTGCTTGAATCATCACACAGTCCTCTGAGGGTCAGATGCAAAAATCACAGAAGGTGAATCTTATAGATTTTTTGACGCTGAAAACGAATCCGACAACATAAATTGTCTAGCACGTCAGGTTTCGGAGTAATAAGCTTTGCTTGAGTCGGCAAAATATTTCATTGACCAAACAAAGTTTTTTTATTGATTCAACCAAATACTTCAACTATCAAAAGATTTGGTTAAAACAAGAACAACATTTATTAGGTTCAAACTAATATTTTGTTGTCCATGCAATAACCATATTCTATGGCTGAACCAACAAAAATATTTTTGATTGAACGAAATCGTGTTTTGAATATAGAAAAAGTCGCGAGACAAAAAACACCGGAAAGGCCAGTGGAAACATAGGAGCTTCAATGTGGACAGAACGAATGAATCGCAGATTATTATATATAATAATACCGCATTAAAATTTAAAATTTTGGTTTATTTTGTGATATTATTTCTGGAAATAATAAAAATTCACTTACGTGCATAAACATCATGCGCGAAGAGGAAAATTACTGCTAACGGTAAATTGAGATACATTGTGGATTCCCTTATGTTAAAGGTGTTGCAATTTATACAAATACATATGCATAATCAAATGTCAAATGTATCTTTAGTGACCTTGCTTTTTCTCGCTCTTTCTATCAATCTTTGCTTTGATTTGTCAGTGTCTTATATATTTTGTTTTTCCCATTCGTATGAGATATGTATCGATGATAACATGACTCACAGTTTTTTACTTTGTCTCTTCTTTCTTATTTTATTATGTTTAATTTACTAATTGATGAAATTAATAATTTTTTTTACAATTTTAGTTACACATTTTTTTTATTGTTTTTTAATGATTCAGGCTTTTTCTTATTTTTGATATAAACAACACAACACTATCACAATAATTGCGTCCCTTCAAATATTAATTTTTTCATTTATTTTTTAATGTATCTTCTTTATTATTCACTTTATATATTAAATTTGATAATTTAAAAACAACTGAGTTATTTAAAATGCGAGAGTCTTATAATTCTCTCTTTTTTTCTTCTATACGTTTCCTTCCTTACAACAATTTCGATTCTTTAGGATGCACTGGAACAACAAAAAATTAAAATATTTGCATATATTTAGGTTTTATCATTTATTTACACAGCTTGATTAAAATGATTTTTATAAATAGAACTCAGTAAAAAAATAAAGACGAGTGATCATATCTCGATCATCCGTGAACTCGCGCGTACACACGCGTACTGATCTTTGAAAGCAATTCTTGTGTCCAGTGTCCACTATACATATATTGCTATTCCCACCTTTCGCCATGATTTTAT
>CAKNWT010295050.1:0-10821 GCA_932066315.1 Andricus coriarius | reverse complement strand
AAAAAAAAAATATTTATTTTCAAAGCCTTGGAAGACATTTTTTTCTGGTAGTTGAAGTTATTTTGTAGGTAAAAAAATTAAATTTTCAAGTGTTCTCCACGTTTCCAAGAAAAACTAATATCAGCCACGTGTTTAGCATATAGTAATATATCGGAAAAAGCATTATTTTATTTTGTTACTTATAAAGTAAGTTCAGTTACAGAAAAGACAATTTCCATGAGGTTCTATATGAGGAAGAATATCAATTTCGTGCTCAGGGCATAAAACTACAAAAACATGTTATTTACCTTGGTCTCCATAAACTCTTAAGTTAGTAGCCTTAACCAAAAGTCCGTTTTCAAAGTTTCACAAACAATTTAACAATATATATAGAGTTAACTTGCAAAAATAATTTTCGGGTTCTTGTTATGGGTGATTTTCATATTGATCCAAATGATGATACATGATCATCAGCTGTTCAAACATATACGTATCAAAATAAATTGACATCACTGTTGCGTAATGGCATTGCAACAACAGAAAACGTTTTTCCTAATATCACAAATTTACTGGTTATAATTATGATGCAATTCCCGTAATCAGTCGAGCGCGCGCTTTGACATTTTGACATTATATTTTAAGAAAGCCAAAAAAAGTGCAGTTAGGTCAGAATCAAATCAATTTGTTAATGCCTAAGCATTCTTCTATAACTCACCTCCGTGATCCAGTTTATGTAAATGGCCATTATGGTGAAAACTTTACTTTTATTTCGATATTTGTAAGGGATAGTTCAAATTAAATATTTCAAGATAGCTGCGTTAAAAAAAATGTTGCTTGTTAAAGTGTTTTTTTTTATTATCAGTGGTTTAAAAATATCAAAAATGAGAAAATTTCCTTTTTAAGACCACTGTGTATCCAAGGTCTTTGTTTCAGGCGTCATTCACTCTGCTCACATTCTTTTTATAAACTATTTGTCTCCAAACTTTTCTGTCCGGGCATACTACTCTAACTTCCTTCACGTCCGTGCATTTTTTCATGCAAACTCTCGGTTTTCTATGGCTTCTCATGTCTATTCGGACTATTGTCTCATTCACAGACTCTAATCATTCTTTCAGCGGTCTTCCTATGGGCATTCTGCCATTTACTTTACCTTTATACACCTGTTTGGTCAGTCGTTCATCTTTCATTCTTTCAAGATGTCCGAACCACCTTAACTGATTTCTTTCCCATATATCAACTAGTATCTTGCCTGTACCACATTCTTTAACGATTATCTCGTTTCAGACTTTGTCCATCAGTGTTTTCCTGCATATTGTGTGCAGACGTTTCATGCCAATCGCGTTAATTTTACTCTAGTCCTTTTCTTGACATGTTCATGTCTCGCTACCGTATAGTACAGCCGCTACAAATAAAGATTTATATACGGTCATTTTAGTTTCTTTTGATTTGTTTTTATTTCTGAGAATGGACCCTGCTTTACCGATAACCTTCTTACCCTCATTAATGCGCCTATCTAACTCTTCATCTATTTTTCCGTCGCTAGTGAATAAGCTACCCAGCTATACGTATTTGTCAACTAACTCTAATCTCTCATCATTCAGGACAATGTTACACATTTTTTTCTCACTTTTTCCATGTTTTTTATGCTTGTATTAAGTTTATTCAACATTCTTTGCAAGTCCTCGATTGATTCTGCCATGACAATCTTGTCATCTGTGAAAGCCAAACCACGCACCTTCACTGTTTTTAGATCTACACCTTCTTCGTCGAAGAGAGCTATTCTTAGACACTTGTCCATAAATATGATAAATAGCCATGAGGACATAACGCATCCTTGTCGAACACCCTGCATAATATCGAACCAATCACTCAGTTTTCCATTAACCCTTACACTCGCTTTACTGACTGCATATATTGTTCGTATTGCTTGTAGGAGCCATTCATGGACTCCTTACTCTTTAAGGACTTCCCAAAGTTTACTTCTATTTACCTTGTCAAGCGCTTTTTCTAGGCCAACAAATGCACAGAAAACTTTCTTTCCTACTCTTAAGCTTTTTTCTGTGATCTGTCTTTAGCTAAATATCTGATTTGTGCACGATCTTCCTGGCATAAATCCACTTTGGACTTCCAACCTCTTTTCTTCTGTAATTTCCATTACCCTACAAATAAGTATTTTTTAGTATATTTTACTTACGGTACTTAGTAAGCTGATACCTCTGTGATCATTGCAGTTGTTTTTATCTCCTTTTCATTCGTATATTGGTATGATAATCGCTTTTCTCCAATCTTCTGGGACTTGTCCCGTCTCGATGGATAAATTTATCAATTCGCACACCCTGTCAGGTATGTACTCGCCACCGTATTTAAGCACTTGAGCACTTATACTGTCTACACCAGCAGCCTTGCCATTTTCTAAACTCTTAATAATATCAGTAACCTCAGTGACACCGACATTTTCAACTGGGTTTGCTAATGTATTATTTTCGATCTCGCAGCTCTGTTGCCCTATATCTTCACCTCCTAATAATTCTTTATAAGAATCTTTTAAAGCATCTACTATTCCGTCTGTATCATATAGCATTTCACCTTTGTTGTTTCTCATGCTCACAAACTCTGTACGTTTACTTTTTTTCATCTCTTTAAATATTAGTTTCATGGTTCCTTGGAAGTCATTTTGTAATTTCTTCTTTTCTTCTGTTCTGATTTTATCATTACTTTCCTTGACTAGTCGTTCAACTTTCTTCTTTTTGTGACTGTAATCATTTTCAAGTCTACTTCTCTCCTCATCGCTAAGACCTCTGACGTTTAACGTTCTCTCGTACGCTTCTTTCTTTTCTTCTCAGGCTGCCTTAATTTCATCATTCCACCATGCATCACCAGATTTTCTACCTACTACCGCCGTAACACATACTTCAATCGCAGTTTTAACAATGAGATCCCGTAACAAAGTCCACGTGCCCTCTATATCTTTATTGCTTCTCAGCCCCTCCCAAGTTGCCTCATGTATGCGTTCGTTTATCTTGTTCTGAAAATCTATTCGCACTTCCGGTTTCTGTAAATTTTCAATCTTGATTTCCGTTTGTTTCGTTCTTTTGTTTTCTATCTTCTCCATCCCCGTCCTAAGTTTATTTTGTAGACTAGAAAATAATGATCAGTGTTGCATTCGGAACCCCTCATGACTCTTGTATCTTTTACTAGTTCTCTTAGTCTTTCATCCGTAATAACGAAGTCAATTATACTGCGGTTATTTCCTTTACACCAGATGTACGCGTGAATCATTGTCGAAACCAATTATTTGTAATAAATACGCCCTTTTCGGAGCATAAGTTAACTAATTTGTCCCCGGTATCATTTTTTCTGGTTGGATCCCCAAACTTGCCTAGAACCCTTTCTGTATCTGTATCCTGACGTTGGATGCCGACCCATCCGTTCATATCTCCTAGCAGAATGATTCTTTCACCTTGATCGCAAGTACTTATTGTATCATTTAAAGTGTTCCAAAAGGCGTCTTTGACTTGTCTCGGATCGCTATCAACTGGGACGTAGCGCGCTATGATAAATAATCTTCTGATTCCTACCTTCATTCTAGCCCACAACAATATGGGAGATACAAAATCATGATCTTGGAGATGCTGTCTTGCTTTTTCATTCATAATTAAACCGACTCCTTGACTACTATGTGATTCACTGCCTACTCCTGACCAGATTTTAAAACCTTTAAAATTTTTGGTGACCTTCTTAGCATACAAAATCAACCAATTGCGACACTCTCAGTTTCCTCCCCCCACCCCCCCACCCTAACAGAAGAGTTAGGTGGGACTGAGGTGACCACAAGAATCTCCACCATACCCCGAAAGGGAAACGGCTGAATGGTATAATGATAATAATAAAAAGATCATTTACTCCTCTAGTATTTCAAACACCCAGTCTCTATTCATCGCCTGAAACTCGCCCTTTACGTTTACCGTGTGTATGCATTTCGTCAAAGTTGCAGTCCATTCCAAGGCTATCTTATTGTTTGTATTATTCATTGTTCAAAGTGTGTGTGTATTCATTGTTATGCGTGAATTTTGTTTTGCGAGTCGAAAATCATGTCCAAGTTAAGAAGTCATTCGTCGTATGGTGGAGAGTCTTGTTGTAACGTCAGTCCCACCCAAAACTTCTCTTACTGGGGGGGGGGGGAGGAAACCGAGAGAGTCGCAATTGGTTGATGTTTTATGCTGAGAAGGTCACCAAAGGTAAGAGAAGTACGAGAAACTATGCACGTAAGGAAACTAGATATTTTATGTCTACCTCAGAGAAAGAAAAAGGGTCACGAATGTAGAAACATAGAAAATGTGGTGTTGAAAGGCAGTTTCGAAATCTGGTCAGGAGTAGTTAGTGAATCACATGGTAGTCAAAGAGTCGGTTTAATTATGAATGAAAAAGCAAGACAGCATCTCCAAGATCATGATTTTGTATCTCCCAGATTATTTTGGGCTAGAATGAGGGTAGGAATCGGAAAATTATTCATCATAGTGTGCTACGCCCCAGTTTATAGCGACCCGAGGGAAGTTAAAGACGCCTTCTGGGACACTTTGAATGATACAATACGTACTTGCGATCAAGGTGAAAGAATAATTCTGCTAGGAGATATGAACGGATGGATCGGCGTCCAACGTCAAGATACAGATACAGATAGGATACTAGGTAAATTTGGGGATCCAAGAAAAAATTATAACGGGGGAAAGTTAGTTAGCTTATGCTTAGAAAAGGGCATATTTATTAGAAAATACTTGGTTTCGACATAAAATGATCCACACGTACACCTGGAGTAAAGGAAATAACCGCAGTATTATAGACTTTGTTATGGTGGATGAAAGGTTAGGAGAATTAGTTAAAGATACAAGAGTCATGAGGGGTTCCGAATGCAATACTGATCATTACCTTTTAGTCTCCAAAATAAACTTATGGCGGAAATGGAGAAGAAAGAAATAAAAAAACAAAACAAACGCGAATCAAGATTGAAAATGTACAGAAACCGGAAGTGCGAATAAATTTTCAGAATAAGATAAACGAACGCATAGATGAGACAACTTGGGAGGCGCTTAGAAGCAATAAAGATATGAAGGGCGCGTGGACTATGTTACAGGATATCATTATTAAAACTGCGATTGAAGTATGTGGTACGGCAGTTGTAGGAACAAAATCTGACGATGCATTTTGGAATGATGAAATTAAGGCAGCCCAAAAAGAAAAGAAAGAAGCTTACGCGAAAACATGAAACATCACCAAACAGGTGTATGAAGGTAAAGTGATGTTTAATTTCTCTATAAAATTTAATGAAAATTTTGATGGATTTTTTTATTTGTTTCAGGCAAGCATCTGGCTGTATCATGTTTATCTTATATTTACTATGCTTCATTATTCTGGTGAGAAACTCTTCATCATCTTTCTATTTTTGTAATAACTAGCATAATCAATTGATTATTTTGATTCAGGTTATATACATATAATTTTCCTAAGGTTCTTGAGAAAATTTAAGAAGAGTTTCGAAGATTTCAGAGATGTCAAATAAAATTACAATAAATAACTTAATTCTCATCAAAATAGTTAAAGTTTTAACAAAAAAAGATGAATTATTATCAACGAAAAATGGAATACATATTCGATATTTCAAATAAAATAATTTGAATTTGTAATCGAAAGGAGTTGCATTTTTCAAAAAATGACAAACTTCCAAAAAATTGTTGAATCATCACTCAGCAAAGATTAATTTTGAACCAAGAAGATGAATTTTAAACCATAAACATGAATCTTCAAGAGAACAAATAAATTTGTGACAAAGTAGTCTAAGTTTTAACCAAGTAGTTGAATTTTCAACAAAAAAAGAATCATTCTTAACAAAACTTGTGGTAATCGATATTTCGAATAAAAAAAGATTTTAACTTTAAGTCAAAAAGAGTCAAACTCATCCAAGAAAGACGGCAGTTAAATAAATATTAGGTTTCGCGCATTATCGTAATGCGTCTGAAAAAATTATTATTTTTCCAACGTTTATCGTTACTACTTTTTTATTTTTGCAGAAGTCTAGAACAATCTTCTGAAAGATTCATGTTTTTTTATGCCTATGATGAATTTTCCTTATAAAAATTGTCTGCAAAAAAATGTAATATGTCGAGAAAATAAAAAATGTTAATGCAGCAGATTTGTAAAATACCCCCCAGATGTACATAAATAATAAAGACACGTGTATTATACATATTAATTTTTATTCGCGCTTAAATACAATCGAAGCTCTCAATAAGCTCTCAATTTTTATTGTTTTTTAGGAAATTTTTTTGTATATTATCCAAATATAATAATTTCGAAGTCAGCGTGAGAGTGGGGCAAGCGCCTCGGCGAGCTCGAGCAATGATGAGGGAAAGCGGTCTTATTCGGAGCGGCCTTATTGAGAGCTTCGACTTTATTTTATTTTATAGCAATAATTTGAAGAATGATTATCTTAAGTCCCTCGAAACTTCTTACGGTAAAGAAAACACCAGTAAAAAAGTAAAAAGTTTGAAAAATAAAAATACTGTATTTCTCAGTTTAATTATATTTTAGAACTAATCTCATTCAATTTTGTAAACATTAATTTTTTTCTAGATTATTTGAGAAAATATTTTCAAAATCTCAGGTCTTTTTAGTGACGAGGAATTCTAATTAAAAATTGACAAGCATAAGGCATGAGATGGGCAAAGGAAGCCAGTGTTCTATATACATTATTCAAATATTTTTAAATTATTTTTCTTCTAACTAGTTTTTAAGAATTTTGAATACATCAGAAATTTAACTGATAAAATACTCGGAATATTGCTTTACGATGCTGTACAAGTAATTTGCATCAAAAAAATCCTAATTGAAAAATTAATTTTAAGATTAAGACTTTTTGAAAAATTAATTTTTTATATTTTACTTCTCACTTTTTGTATTATTATGCAGGGATTATTGAACGTGATGATTGAATTGAGCAAGACTAATACAAAATATTTCAGAATGAGAATTGTGGAAAATGCGATAGTTTTTATGTAATTAAGATAAGTTCTTAAACAAATAGATTTAGCGGAGTGTTTTTTTTACTGTTAAATCCTTTACAGAGAAATTGGTTACTAGATTTAGCACAAAATTTGATGCTTCGTTTCGTCAGGCTATAATTGTGATGTGATTTTTGTTATAACTGAGGGGCTGATAGCAAAAGCGGACTAAAAAAAGATTCGTAGCAAAAGTGGGTTGATTATTTCTCAGCGGAAGAAAGAATTAGCCTACGCGCTACGAGCGAAAACGAGTTAGAGATTTAACTCGTTTTTGCTCGTAGAGCGTGGTCAAACCCCTTTTTGCCCGCACTCTTATTTCGATTCGGTTCAACAATGTTAACAATAAATTTTACTTTTTTAATAGAAGGACATTGTTTAACACACGCGCACGTGCATCAGTATTCTAAGCGATTATTTTTATCAGTAAAAAATTAAATTTTATTTTTTAATCATAAGGCTCATAAAAAAATCAATGCTTTTTTTCAGGAAAGTAAAAATTAAAAAAAAGCGTCCTTCGATGGAAAAAGTCAACTTTTCGTAAAAACCACTCATTTATAATTTTTATAAATAAAAAGAAAAATTCCCACTAGCTAACCTCAAAGCTCTTAAAGGCAGAAACTTGAACTTTCATTTAAGATAATACGATGACAAAATATGCGTTTTACCAAAAAAACTCAAATTCGTTTTTGGCTTTCATTTTTGAACTAGGAGAAATGAAGAGAATTTACAGTGATGTTTCGTTTTGAAAAATGTTTGAGAGAATATTAAAAAACATTTAAAACAAATTTCAGTGCATAAATAACAACTAAAAAATTATTAATTATTATAACGTAACCTCAGTTTTCAGTTGTCATTAAACACGGCATTCACTCGCACACTTCTCGCGGGAAACAAGGACTTCTTCCGTAAGGTTTACATTGGCAACGTACGCTAGCATTGAAGCTTTGTACATACAGCCATGACCTAGTGTTTTGATTGGATAACTAGGCGATGGTAGCAAACCCTTCGAGCCCATCTGGAACAGAGATAAGAAACCTCTCGACCCAAATGGGTGTCGAGCAGTGGAACGCACGGCTACACCGCGCCATGGAGGGGTAGGGTCGACACGATACCCAACGAGTCTCGCCTCGTCTCCACTCCTCTCCAGCAGTCGCAGCCGTCGCCTGCCCTCTCGGGCAAGTGGAACAGGCGGCAATTTCAAATTGGAAATTTAAATGTTAATGTCGTATTGCTTCAGAAATTCAAAGACGTGCTTTATTGTATTTTATGAGGGATCGGCTAGAAATCGGTAACTACAAAACGAAGGAGGGCAGTTCAATTCTTTAGATAATGATTTAATAAGCTTTCTACGGTTGGCTTCAAATCTGGGACAAGCCCAGAGAATGTGATCCAGGTCCTCCTCTAGGTTGGGATCACATGGACAGCTAGGTGAATCGATGATGTTTTTTCGTGCAAGGCTAGCATTTTTTTTTTTTTTTTTTTTTTTTACGAGGGCTGGTGAAAAATGTTCTTATAACACACCGAGAAGGGTCCGCACTGCTCGGTAGTGTGGGGATGCTGATGTCGTCACTACAACGATCTTAATATATATATAAATATACATAAAGATCTTAATTTGATCATTATAGTGACGCCATCAACGACCCACTAAAAAACACCACCCTTTCTCCTTGGCATGAATTCCCCCCGGAACCGCTTTCGCATTACTTCAGGGGGGTGCCGTTCTTTGGCCGTGCCTCGGCCTTTTTCTGTCTTTCCAACTTGGTCTTCTTCTTTTGTAACGGGCATTTTTGTTGGACCTGCCCATCTACTGTGCTAGTTTGCTTGTCCAAGAGGCTTCTTCAACGAGGCTGCCTCTCTAAATGCCAAGCAACTCCTTGTCCCCGGGCGATGGTCTGTCCGGGGCTTGTCTTCCTTTGCGGCGCAGAGGTAGCACTGCGGTGTGCTTTCGCAGACCGCAGCTTTGTGCCCCTCTGTGCCGCATCGCCAGCATCCTCTTGTACGGTCAGGACCCTTACAAACCGCTGCCATGTGGCCAAAGCCTAGACAGCGGTAACAGCGTATGACCTCCATTTTCTTGCGTAAGCGACAGGACACCCATTCCACTTTGAGATGTCCTGCGCTTACCAAACTCGCCGCCATTTCTTCGGTCAGTTCCACAAAAGCCTTCAGAGTTCCTCTGAAGGCCCTCTTTGTGAGACTGACCCTAATCTCGCCTGCTAGCTGCTCGCCAAAATGTCTTTTGATGGCAGCCTCGACCTCCTCCTTGTCTGTGGTTGTGTCGAGGTCAAATACCTCGACCTCAGTGCGAGGGATTAGCTCCCTCACAGTGCCACCCTCACCCACAACCGTTTTGATCGCAGCGGAAAGCTTAGATCTGCCATCCGCTGATCCCTGACACCCCTGATTGTTACGCCAAGGGAGTCAGGTCTGACCTTTCGCTTGAGGTCCTTGAGAACCTCTGCATAGCTCGAGCCCTCAGCCGGTTTAATCAAAACCGCTTCAGGTCGTGCTCGTCTCTTTCTCTCTTTCTTCTTAGAACATTAGGTTGCCTGTGAGGGCATCCCCTTCTCGTCCTTTTTGGGCGTCGAGGTCGTCGGCGCTGTAGCGCCACGTGTTCTTGGCCTTTTCTTTCTCGGCTTGGAAGGACTCTTCTCGACTGGACTCAGAGTAGCCTCCCTCTCACGCTTCCTAACACGGGAAGTGGGAGCTGCCACGGCTTCTTCTGTCTGAGTCCAGCTTTCGTCCGTCTTCTTCGTGACCTTCTTCTTTCGCGTCATGGCCCTCGTTCTGGCAGTTCGTCCAACATTTTCGATCAAATCTCTATGAAGCCCTTCGGTCGTCATAGAGTGATCGCGTAGTTGGTCTACGAGTCGCTCCGCTCGTTCCAGCCCGTCCCTAATTGGCAGCCACATATTCCTCTTGGAGCTGCAGAATTTCGCCATTTCCTTGATGGTGCCTCGTAACTCTTCAAAGAGACTATACGTCTCTGAGAGTTTGTCATCCATAACTGCGATGTCCATCTTATTGACGGACACTTCCACCTCCTCTGTCACGTCCAAAGGACCACCCAACTCCTCACAAACACTCCTCTCCAAGTATGTTTGGCCCTCCCCAAAATCCTCGGGGCCAGCGCCGGCCACCAGGGCTTGAACCTGATCGGAACCGACGGAGAGATTGCTACTCTCTTGGGGTACATCGTTCTCAACATACTTCCTCATGTTTGGTTTGAATTCGGGGTTCCTTCCCCTAGCTGGTTTTTGTCCGCCCCGGGTATTTGATTTCCCCGGTACCACCGATATCTGGGAGGCGTTCCCCTATCCGCAACCTGGGGAGGCGCCCGATGGAGGACCAGCAAACCCCACACGGGGCAAGGCTAGCATTAAGTGAATAATGGATGCTTCTCACGCGGCAGAGAGAAACTATCCAATCTCTCCGCGCATTGAATGAAGCAAACCATGGTTTATTACGCTGTTTATAGAAACGTTACGTATAAAATACCCCTTTATTTTCTCCAACTGTTACAAAAAAAGAATGCCGTCCTTGGCAGCCGATTTGGCAGCCTCGTCTGCTTTCTCATTGCCCACGATACCCTTATGACCCGGAATCCAGACCAGTGAGATTTGACGGTTTAATTTTTGAGGCGTGGCTAAGCGGTTTCTGATGAGTAAAATAAGACCAGATTTTATGGAGCTAGGATTTGGAGCAGCTACACTTGTTACGGCACTCAGTGAGTCCGAGAAGATCACTGCTTTAGGGATATTCTGTTTGAGAACGTAGTCGAGTG
>CAKNWT010295048.1:5961-16580 GCA_932066315.1 Andricus coriarius | reverse complement strand
AAAGTTTTTAATACTCAGTATAAAATCGAATTTACAGTTATTATCAAAGTGAGGGACGATTTCCCAGTGTTTGCGAAAATACGAGAAATTTTAATATCTTATAAAAACAACGATGTTTTCTTTTTTTGTGACGTTTATAAATCTATGGAATTTTGTGAGCATTTTTATGCCTATCATGTAGTTAAAACTGCCAAAAAACAGTTTGTGAATCAGTCGGACTTGTGGACTTATCGTCCAGTTCTCATGTATAAACACAGCAACGGAAAAACATACGTTATAATGAAAAGTGAGGCATAATATGTATAGGATGCACATGAATATTTCTCTCCTTTTATTTTATTTAGTGTTCATTTTACTGAAATTTATGTGATCGAAAAAATCGACATTAATTTTTATTTATCCGAATTGTCAATTTGTCTCATTTTCGTTCTTGCGAATATATAATTTTTATATTTTCCGCATTACTGTTTGGCATACTTGCTGTTTTTGCAAATTTCTGTTTGCCATAATTTTTATTTGATCCTTTATTCGCCTTCATTTCTATTTTTCAAATTTCTATTTAGTATAGCTTTTATTTCACCAAAAGAAAAACCATTTGCTAAATATTGTTCTTTTACCGAATTTTGACTTATCATAATTTCTCCTCTTCCGCATCATCATTTGTAATGTAGCATGTAACAGATATTTCATTTCTGAAAAGGATATAGCAACCGCAAAAAAATAGTTACTCAAAATTCAAATCAGCCAATCAGAAATTTAAATAAGAAATTGATTGGCTAATTTGAGTTTGGTGTCATTATTTTTATGCGTCAGTCAGGTTTATGAAAAATGAAATTTATGTTAAATGACGATTTGGAAGAATAAAAATTATGACAAGTAACAATTCGGAAAAATAAAAATAAGCGCATATATGATTATTTGGTCAAATAAAAATGATGACCAATACTCATTCGGTAAAACAAATATTATGTAAAATAGTCATTCGGTAAAATAAAAATTATGCACAATATTATTTGAAAACAATAAAAATGATGTAAAATAGTGATTTGGTTTCACGATTTTCGGTAAAATAAATATTGGGGAAAATGGAATTTGGGGAATATTCATTTTCGGTTCTTGTTTACTAACAAATACTTCCTGAGCTATAATTTGTTCACAATAATTATTAATTAAGATTTAAATTTGCGTTTTTTGTTGTTGACATTTATAGTTTATGTATAATAATCATTTAAAAATATATAGCTGTGATGTCCTGATATAATTTTTGTTCTTCTTTATTCAGAATTAATAAAATATAACATAATATAGAGAATAGACGTCTATATATTATATTATGTTATATTTTTGTAATATCCATTTCTTTCTCCCATATTTTATTTAATTTTTAAAATAATTTGAAAGAAATAAGTTTAATATCGGAGATATTACTTTTTAATATTTCGGATATTTCAATTAAGTATCTTACATCGTAAGTTTTAATATCTCTCTATATTTGGGTTCAATATCTTGAATTATTTTGTTTAATATCTTGGATATTGCTAGGCAAAATCTTCTTTTTAATATCTACAGATGCTCTGCTTCAATATCTAGATTTCTGTCCCATATTTAAATCGCTAAGATATTATCGGGTAATATCCATATATTCTGCTCTAATATCTATTTTTCTCCGTGTAAGCGTCAAAGTTTCCTCAACTGACACAATAAAAGCACTATGATATTGCGGGATTCCCTATTTGTTCGTAATTGAGGGAATTTGTTATGTGTATATAACAGATTACCGAAGAAGATTTTTATTTGTCTGAACCTTAGTAAGAACCAAGGTGAAAGTTTTCATTTGTGTAAATTGATGTACGTCAGCTGCTATTTTTAATTCTTTGCACATGAAGAATAAGTTGTAAAATTTGGCTTAGATTCAATCGAATTATTTAAGACTACATATTTTTATGCAAAACACCGTAAAGAGGGGCTAAGCGTTGCAGCTGGGGAGGAACGGGTCACCCTCGATTCTGCATTCTTGAATGCGAACTAACAGATCTAAAACTTTAATTGCAGAACTTAAAAGAAGCAATGTCGTGCTTTAAAAACAAAATTAAGGTTCCATCGGTTTCCCCCCATATTCGCTGCTTAGCCTAAGTTATTGATATACAGAGGAATACGAAGCTTGGGATCTCGATTACTTTCGACAACGCCTTAATGCTCATTTTCAATATTTTTCATTAATTGTTTTAAAGCTCGATTTCTCAAAGTTGCTTAATTCAATTTTTTTTCTAGAATGCATTTGATACTCGAAAGAGTCCTTTTTGGGAAGACAAACTATTTAGTAGACTTTTAAATAATTTTTGAATTTAATAATTGGCAAACAATTTTGTTGTTATTTTTGCACGTAAAATTACTTTTTTATGTTTCAATGAAGTATTGCATATTCCAAATTACCTGGCCTGGTCTGATTTATATTTTAAATTTCCAGAACATTGCACCTATAAATTAGTCGTAATTGAATGCCGTAATGGTTACTTAAGTTTTAGTATAAACTAATAAATTATGTTTCAGACAGTCTGGTAAATTGCACACGTGTATCTTACTGTTCACAAAATATTCCTTTCTTTCTATTTCCTCTGTTGATATAAAATGAGAGTCGCTTATACTTTTTTCATCATCTTAGCGGTTCTCCCTGCTTTTATTGGTAAATATAGTATTATATAAATTACCATCTATACATTTTTGACCATATTAAACATGATTGAAAATAACGTCACCTCTACCAACGTAAAGGACACTGGGATTCCGGTATACTGGAACCCGATATACCGGATGAGGTGGTCCGAGGGGGCGAGAGATATAAGGAAATAAAGAAAAGATTACAAGGTCAGCGGAGTGGCGCAGTTTACGGTTCGGCACTATAAGAAGCCACAAGCAAGAAGGAGAAGAAGAACGGTTCGGAGAACCCTGATTTACCGTGAAGGCCATTGAGGCCACTGCCGAACCTCCCGGTAAACCGGAATTCCAGTGCATTTACGAGTTATTGCTTCTTAATGAAAAAACTGAAGCATTTGGCGAGCTGAGAACTTCAGAGCCTTCGATTAAATTTTGTTTCGAATGTCGCGGTACCCGAAGCAATAATTTTCATTATTATACTATTAAGCCATTTCGGTGTAAGCGTGACTCACTCAGTTGTAGCCGGGGATCATAAAATCTTATTATAACCTAATGAACATTTTTGCCGATGAGAGTTTTGTCTTACTCAAAATTACCTCGATAAACGAAGCGATTGAAAATCGTCTAGAACTATTTTGATACTCCTTGAAAAAAAATGAATAACTTTTTTCCGTAATAAAACCAAAAAAATTTTAAATAACACATCAACTCTGTAGCCTTCAATTATCCACCGATTTAGAAGTCTTTTTCGTGTAAAAAAGCAGTAAATTCCTAGCAAACGTACAATAAAGTGCATTTTTAAGAAAAATATGTTTTCCTTATCTCTTAATTCTTAAATAGATTTAAACTCAACTTTAACTAAAACCTTAATATAAAAAAGGCTTATAAAACTTATTCAGCTGTATAATATTGTTAATAATTAACAATAATCTTTGTCATAAATAATTGAAGTTAACAAATATAAAATTTTTATCTTTTTTTTCTCGGAAAAAAATCTTGTTGATCTCATATGTATGTTTCGCAATAGTTTATCGAACTTACTATTCTGCAAAATATTGTCAGCCCTTAACATTTATCTTAGTTATAAATAATTTCAGTAAATCATTAAAAAAGTTTCTTCATTTTTTCGCGGAATGAAATTCTTTGCTATCTAATATATATTGAAGTAGGTTAACGGACATATGCATCTGATATAAAATACCCTATAGCTTCTCAGATTTACTAGCTCCAAAAAATTGTTAAAATTTAACATTTTTTTTTGCTAAAAATAATAAAGGCTAAAGAATTAAAAAATGTTGTGGGTGATTATCAGCCAATCTATTTAGATTATTACATTTTCCAACTAGGAAAAGATACAATCAAAAAGTTTAATGTATTTCTAACATTGCTAACATTTAATACATTCTATTTCCAAAAATTTTTAATGAAAAAGAGATTTCTTTCAAGAAGTTGAGGTAAAATTATTTAGACTCAATTAAAAGACTTCTGAAAATATTCATAAGCAAACCCTGCAGATTACGACGAATCATGAGTTTAGTGTCTCTATTTAAAAATTTTAAACTCAAGATCGAAAAGAAATCTATTTTATCATGAACAATTTTATGCGAAATCAGCATGAAAAAGATTCGCAATTAAAAAAACAGAATTCCAAAGTGAAAAAAAGAAAAGTGAAAAAGATATAAAAATTATTCTGCACGATAAAAATAAAAAAAAATAATTTTTTAATTAGACCTTGTAGCTTTCCTATAAATAATCCCTGATGAGGGGGTCTAAATTGGCACCGAAGCATGTTAGTTCCCTGGCAGTATCAAAAGGACGGAGAAAGGAAAACGTGAGAGGTTCGTTTTTGGTTGACTTATTCTCTTTTTCTCCCTCCCTTTTCATTTAGTTATTTTTGTCTCTAATGAGCCGAAAAGTAAGATAGTTTGGAATTCTGTGTTTTAGATTGTGAATCTTTCTCATGCTCATTTTGCATAAAATTATTCAACATAAAATAGATTTCTTTTCGATCTTAAGTTTAAAATTTTTAAATAGAGACACTAAACTCATGATTCGTTCCAATCTGCAGGGTTTGCTTATGAATATTTTCAGAATTCTTTTAATTGAGTCTAAATAATTTTACCTCAATTTCTTGAAAGAAATCTCTTTTTTATTTAAAATTTTTGAAAGAAGAATGTATTAAATATTAGCAATGATAGAAATACATTAAACTTTTTGATTGTTTTTTTTTCCTATTTGGAAAATGTAATAATCTAAATAGATTGGTTCATAATCAACCATAAACATTAGATCTGGGCACAATGATCTATTTTCCTTAATATTCATAATCTACATATTATCAGGCTTCAACTACAAACAAATTTTTTAACAATTATACATGATATATGTTAGAATATTTTTCTAAAAAATGTCTTCCCGGTACTTGGTCCACCCGGTACTCAGATCGATCAGACAGACTGGCTTTTATATATTTGGAACCATTTTCAAAAATGTCAACAAAATTTTTACATTTCTCAAATTATAAAATTCTTTAATATTAACCGTGTAATTGTTCACGTGACGTTCTGGTACATTTTCTAAATGGTGAACTGAAATAACCTGAACATTTGAAGAACGTTTATTGTATGAATAGAAAAGCTAAACAAATTTAATAAATGGGATTTTAACGTTTTCTCAAATATTTGATCAAATTACTCAACTAGATATGTTTTAAAACAATTTAGAAGATTAAAAACCTTTAATAAATTTTTTATATATTGACTTGCTGTTAAATCTACTATCTCCAAACCTGTGAGATTTCATCTTTAAAATAAGCCCAAGAGAGTTAAAAAATGTTGAGTAATGTTGAATAATTTCCGGGTTAGCTTTGCTTTTATGGATATTGTTCTACAGAATGATAAAGATATTGTTAAAATCAGTCGGTAATATATGTATTTATATGTAAGATATTCCCTCAAGTATTTCAAACTTAAATTTATTGATTTCTATTTTATTTGCTTACAGAATTACAAGGATCACCTCCAAAGTTCAAACCTGATCTAACCAGGCCGGCCGACCATCCGTTTGACACACACCCCAATGTTCCGCTGGCAACGAAACTTACATTTTTCGACTTTCCTGCTAATGAAGGTCTTCTAACAAAAGGAAACAATCGCGCCTATAAAAAAATTTTCACAAAGAAAGTTCCAACATTAGAACTAGGTGATTACGCAGTGGCAAGAGTGCAACCCCTTGATGGTGTTGTTCGTGGATTATTTAGTCCTGATCGCAAACGCGTTAAAGTACACATGGGTACCAAGAGAGTTGAGCTGATGACTGAACAAGAACAGATCGATATTCCTATAGGCAACAAATTAGAATTGCCTGGTATAAATCATGGAAATCTTCGTGCGCTTGTAAGACGCGGAAAGCGGTATAATCCACGTGATTGTGATCCTAATATTAATCACAATGCACCGCACAATCCTGGTCACTCACAAAATATGGATCTTAATGTTATTCCCCATTCACCGCACAGCTCTGCTCAACCACGTTATTTGAATCCTAATTTTATTCACAATGCACCGTGTAAGTCTAGTCGATCACATGATTTGAATGTTAATACTTCTCCCAGTCTAACGCACAGCCCTGCTCAACGACCAGATTTGTTTCCTAATATTATTCACAATGCACCGCAAAATTCTGGTCACGAACAATACAAGAATTTTAATTATGTTCCCAATTTACCGCAGAGCCCCGCTAAACCGAATGATTTGAATCTTAATTTAAAGCACAATGCACAGCACAAACCTGGTCAATCATATAAATTAGATCTTAATACTTCTCTCAGTCCACCACGCAGCCCTGCTCAACCACATGATTTGAATTATAATACTTCACACAGTCCACCGCACAAATCTGGTCATACACATGATTGGGACCTTAATGTTGTTCCCAATTCACCGCAAAGCCCTGATCGCCAACATCAATCATTCAAGTCAAGAAGCTTATAAGTATAAAATACAATATCGTTTGCACTGTTAACTTTTAAATAACCTCTCCTGTAAACTTTTCAAAAACCTAACAAACTTTGGTTCTGGGTCCAAGATATGTACTTTTAATATTTTCATCCGACTTGGTTAAAAATGATACTCTGCAAGGAGAAACATATACTTTCGATTCAGGGTAATATATGGGTTTGATGTAAGTATGTATCACAAAGATTGTATTTATTATCCACCTGTTGAACATTATTAAGATTAAAATAGGATTAAGACTATTAAAGCGAGATAGAAAAAATATAATCGTATGTAAATGTGCATCACTGGTCCATCGATCGTTTCAGAAGGATAAGATACAAATTCTGAAAAGCCACTTTACCAAATTGCCTTCAAGCCAGAAGCGTTTTCGCTATGGCAGGAGATGTACCAAAATAATAGTATTTGATAAAACGAAAATTTCGTGATAAAACACGAAAGTTGAAAAGTGTGGAAATGAGAGGAAGTGGCAGCCCCGTAATAAAGTGCTGTCTAATGGAAGTAAAAAGGGAAGACAACATGATTTGTATAGACGCATAATTTTGCTTGAACGAAAAACATCAAAGATATTAGTTTTAATAGAGGCTGAGTCTTCTACATTTTTCATGTATCATTCTAATGTCCTTAAGGCCATAGCATACTTACCCGATTTCTACTTTATTAACATTATTTTCGCAAAAACTTAATTCCGCATGAAATAAGAGATTAAGTTGAAAATTTGAGAAATTAAATGAAATATGCTAAAGAACGTCTGCATAGTCCTAAATTTCTGGAAATAAAAAAATGGTCCAAACATTTTTTATAATATATATTCCTTATAGTTACAAAAGTTGAGGAAAATACAAACATTCATTAGTGTTTTTTATTTAATTTCCCACATTTTCAACTTGATATTTAAATTTTTGTGAAAGTAGGTTGGTGCGCAATACCCGTGCAGAAATCTAAATGTGGGCTTGGTAAGGCACTGACCAGTTCTTCCTACTTCTGGTACACATGTGAGGGCCTATCCAGTTTTTCTAAGGTATGCCCTGATTTTTAAAATTATATTAATATAAACAAAATTCTTTTATATAGGACAATTTATTTTATTTAGTATTATGCAACTGTAAATACAGATTAGATCAGAATTATTCAGTTTTTTTTCCTTTTTCTGCGTATTAGTTAAGTCTTACATCAACAAAAAAAAAGAGAAAAAATTTATTTGCAATATTCGAAAAATATTACATTCTCATCATAATTACAAGGTATTGTTTCTATGTGAAAACTGACTATCGCGGATTTCTTTGAATCTCCACGTTTCAAGACCCCTAATTAAAAAAATGGTTTTACGACGGTGTCTGTCTGTCTGTCGTCATCGTTGTTCTTGTTGTCGTCGTCGTCTGTATACAGGATAACTTTTGAAAGACGAGTCGGATTGGATTGTGCTTTGGCACACAGTTTTAAGGACCAGAAAGAAAGATTGAGTTCGTTAAACAGCTATTTTGGATCAAAATTCAAAAAGTGAGAGCATTTTCAAAATTGTTGAGACCATTTGATTCAAGATTTAAAAATTATATGTACGGCTATTCATAGTACTAGAAAACTTGAACAATTTATTCCAATGGCCTTTTTTGATCAAAAGAAAATTATTAGAGTTATAGCATTTTCAAAATTCAACTAAACAAACGTAAATGAACATTTTAAGCCAAAAAACGCACGATATGAAAAAATGTTAAGAGAAGAAAAACGTTGCTTTTTGAAAGCCCTGTAAGATTGTTATAACAACTTTTTTTGAATTTCTTCGAATAATCAAACATTCAAATTTCGGTCGCACTAAAAATGATGAAAAATAAATAATTCCATTTTTTGGGTCAAACCATGGAAGATACAAAAAAAAAGAATCAATCAAAATTATGCCCCCAAAAAAGGTCTGCAAATTCGTCATGACTCACTTCTTTATAGGACACGTAGTTTCTGTTTTATTCGGAAAAAACCATATTAGATATGAGAAAATTAAATTTTTGGACAAACGGCACAAGCTACGAAAAAAAGGAAAAAAACAAGTTGTTTACCCAAAAAAGAGCTATAAATTTGTTATTAATCATGTTTTGATATGATGCATAGTGTTTGTTTTATTCGTAAAAAGCAACATCAAAAACAAAAAAATGCATTTTTAGACAAACGACACAAGCTATGAAAGAAATCAATAGAAAAAAGTTGCTCTTCGGAAAATTAGTGAAAACTCATCCAAATTTGCCATCAACAATTTTTTGATAGGACGCAAAGTTTTTGTTTTAATCGTAAAAAACGACATTAAAAATAAAAACATTAAATTTTTGGAAAAGTCACACAAGAGACGAAAAAAGGAAAAGACAAAAGTTTTCTAACGAAAAAATATATTCAAATTTGATATAAACCTTCGTTATAAAAATATATTAAAAATAAGAAAATTAATGTTTTAGAAAAAGGACACAAGCTACAATAACATATTATTTAACAAAGGTTTTTCCCTAAGTTACATCTACGTTTAGGACCACCTTACGCTAGGATGAGCATTTTTATTTTAAATCGTAAAAAATAACATTGAAAATAAACAAATTAAATGTATGTAAAAACGACACAAGTTGCAATAAAATGTCTAATAACCATTTTTTGTAATAGGATGCGCACTTTTTTAAATTATAAAAACAAGAAAATGAAAATACTTATGTTTCAATACCAATGCATATTATGAATTGTAATAATATAAATTTATTGAAATGATACATTTTTCAAGGTAGATGAGAATTAAAATTAGTGCAAAATAAGGAAAATTTGATATAATAGAGTTGAACATAATATAGAAAAGTTTGAATTTTCGACAAAATCGAGTCCGAAGCACGAAAAACGCGATTAAAATGTTTTCGTTAAGACCGAAGGAGCTTTAAAAAAAGAGAATTCACAATCACCAACTCACAGTTGTCGATGCTTTGACCTTTAATTTTAAAAGGCCTGCGCACAAATTTGGGGGAAATACGAAGACCAAGCTCGTAGCGCGAAGCGCGAGATAAATATATTATTGAACACGAAGCGCGAGAACCAGCAGTCTTAAAAATATTGTTTTTTGAGTAGTTAATTGTTTTTTATTAATTGTTAAATTTCGAAAATTGTGTAAGGTACAGTTCATAAATTAGATTCTTATTTCAAAGTCTTAATATTTAATGAGTTTTCAGTTTCAAGCAATTAATGACGCTTCAGTAAATCTACGCCACTGTTTACATATATCGTAAATTTACCAAATTTAATTGCCATTAAAGAAGTGTTTTTCAAAAATAAATTATGCCTCTACTAGATAAGATTACGCACTAGGATATTCACAGCAGTCTAACTGTCCAAAAAATATTCCATTACTCATTGTCCTCTATTGCAAAAAAATGAACGTCATTTATACTTTGCTCTCAATATTGGCGACTATTCCTGATTTTATTGGTAAATGTAATAATAGTATACAATATCTAATATAAGTGTATGTACATTTTTAATTAAAATATATTTATTTCCTATTCGAGACTGTTACACACATTTTTTAAAACTAATGTTAGTTGGAAAATTTGAATTACAAAAGTATAGTAATTTGATTAATTAAGTTGAATTAATACTTAATTTATTAACTTTGTATTTTAAGGCACGTGGCAGATGTTAATTCTACCGACATTTGTTTCGACTAACTGACCTCCATAAGACATAAAAAGAGCGTTAAAAATTTAGGAAATTAAAATGAAAGTAAATGAGAAACTTGTAAATTCTCTTGAATATTTATAATTACAACGGCCAACGGCCATACCACGCTGGAAGCACCAGTTCCCGTTAGATCACTGAAGTTAAGCAGTGTTGGGCGCGGTTAGTACTTGGATGGGTGACCGTCTGATACTACTGCGTTGCTGTTGGCGGTCGTGGGTGTGGTGAGCCCATTTACTTACAAAATCCACC
>CAKNWT010295041.1:976-15009 GCA_932066315.1 Andricus coriarius | reverse complement strand
AAAAAGAATTCACGGTCACCAGGAATCGAACATTCGCTCCCAAGTGAATCTGATTTCTAGTCAGACACCAAAGGGAATCTGATTCTTAGACAGACGCCTTAGCCACTCGGCTACAGCTGCGGATATTATTTAGGCGGGATTGGTTCTACGCAGTCTACTGCTTCGAAAACCTACCAAAGGATTACCGATAGCTCGTTCTCGCAAAAAATATCAAACATCCCTAAATTTTCACAATGCTTTCCGCTGACACTGCTGAACCCTATAAAGTTGTCTCCATTCCTTATACAACTGGTCAACAGACGTTGGTTTTTAATAATCAGCGTACAATTTTTTACGTTGTACCAAAATACTTAGTCAAATTCTTTTACTTTCTCACTTTCTTGAAAGACTTCTGAACGAATCCGTGGCAATCTTATGAACCGTGCGCAAATAAATGGCAGGTTTCTATAGGTACAACAAAAAGCGCAACAAAAACGTTCAGGAGATATTTATTTAGTTATAGCTGGGGGTACAGAAAAGAAATATTTCTAAAAACTTAAAAAATGCGTTGAAAACGATATGCCCGATTATACAGTAAATCAAAAAAAAAAAAAAAAAAGAATTCGCGGTCACTAGGAATCGAACATTCGCTCCCAAGTGAATCTGATTTTTAGTCAGACGCCTTAGCCACTCGGTTACAGCTGCGGATATTATTCAGGCGGTATTGGTTCTACACAGTCTTCTGCTTCAAAAACCTACCAAAGGATTACCTATAGCTCGTTCTCGCAAAAAATATCAAACATTCCTAGATTTTCACAAGGCTTTCCGCTGAGACTTCTGAATCCTATAAAGTTGTCTCCATTTCTTATACAACTGGTCAACAGACGTTGGTTTTTATTAATCAGCGAACAATTTTTTACGTTGTACCAAAATAGTTACTCAAATTGTATTACTTTCTCACTTTCTTGAAAGAGTTCTCAACGAATCCATGGCAATCTTATGAACAGTGCACAAATAAATGGCAGGTTTCTATAGATACAACAAAAAGCGCAACAAAAACGTTCAGGAAAGATGTATTTAGTCACGGTTGGGGGAACAAAATAGAAATATTTCTAAAAACTTGAAAAGTGCGTTGAACACGATGTTCCCGATTATACAGTAAATTGAGAAAAAAAGTATTCACGGTCGCCAGGAATCGAATATTCGCTCTGAAGTAAATGCGATTTCTAGTCAGACACCAAAGGGAATCTGATTCTTAGACAGACGCCTTAGCCACTTGGTTACAGCTGCGGATATTATTCAGGCGGTATTGGTTTTACACAGTCTTCTGCTTCAAAAACCTACCAAAGGATTACCTATAGCTCGTTCTCGCAAAGAATATCAAACATCCGTAAATTTTCACAATGCTTTCCGCTGACACTTCTGAACCCTATAAAGTTGTCTCCATTCCTTATACATCTGGTCAGCAGGCGTTGGTTTTTAATAATCAGCGTACAATTTTTTACGTTGTAGCAAAATACTTACTCAAATTCTATTACTTTCTCACTTTCTTGAAAGACTTCTCAGCGAATCCATGGCAATCTTATGAACAGTGCACAAACAAATGGCAGGTTTCGGTAGATACAACAAAAAGAGCAACAAAAACGTTCGTGAAATATGTATTTAGTCATGGCTGGGGGTTCAAAAAAGAAATATTTCTAAAAACTTGAAAAATGCGTTGAAAACGATATGCCCGATTATACAGTATATTAAAAAAAGAAAAAAAGAATTCACGGTCACCAGGAATCGAACATTCGCTCCCAAGTGAATCTGATTTCTAGTCAGACACCAAAGGGAATCTGATTTTTAGTCAGAAGCCTTAGCCACTCGGCTACAGCTGCGGATATAATTAAGGCGGTATTGGTTCTACACAGTCTACTGCTTCAAAAACCTACCAAAGGATTACCTATAGCTCGTCCTCGCAAAGAATATCAAACATCCCTAAATTTTCACAATGCTTTCCGCTGACACTTCTTCAATTTTTGTTGATTCATTTTGGTCGTGTCTTGCATAGTTTGACGGTAAAATTAAATTTGTTATTCTTCAAGAAAACTCAAAAAGTTGTTCTAATAACCTTATAGGGCTTTCAAAAAGTAGCAGTTTTCTTCAATTGACTTTTTTTCATATCAAGCGTTGTTTGGCTTAAAATGTTCATTTTCGTTTTTTTTATTTATTTTTTTTATTTTGATAATGCTACAACTCTGATTATTTTCTCCTGAGCTGAATTTCTGCACGTGGGTGTAAAAATACTGCCATAAATTAAAAAAAAAATGTTTAGAGGTCCCGCTTGGCCGCTCTAGGTCTGAAAAATAATTTTCGTAGTTTTTAATTTTTTTCATTGGTATTTAAGGCTAGGAAATTATTTACATCTAGAAAGGCATTGTTATTTAATGAGGGATAAGCCCTTAATTTTAACAACAAAACTACAATTGTGGAAATATTATCGGGTCTAGAATGCGAACATTTTTTTATATATAAAAAAAATATTCTCCATGAAGAATAAATTAAAAATATATATACCGGGTTACCAAAGAAAATCTTGAATTTCGAAATACACAAAAGTACACATTTTTATACGTTAAAGATTCCTATTGCACTTTAAATATATTTTTTACCTATCATTTACCTGAAAAAGATGTGAGATTTGATTAAATTTTGAATTTATGAAAATAAGACTTGATGTAAAATAATAGGTCGAGATACATTTTAAAGTACTATAGGAATCTTTAAAGGGTCACCCGGTATAAATATTTGTATTGTATTCCTCATGGCAAATATTCTCCTTATATTATAGAATAAATCTTGTGCCTATTACTTCCGGATAAAAGATTAAATTTGTATTTTTTTAAAATTAAAAAGTAAGAAAATTAATTTTCAGATCTTTAACGGCCTAGTGGAACTGAGGACAATTAATATCTGAGCTACTTAAGGATTTACTGCTACAGGTTTGGAAATGGCAAACGTGTTACACAGTGTCGCAGATGCCAAATGTTTGGACATGGGAGTAGCCAGTGTAAAAATTTGCTGAAGTGCGTCTAATGCGCTCAAGCACATTTATCAAAAGCATGCGATCGCAAAGAAAAGGAGCCAATGACCTGCATCAACTGCAAAGGACAACACGAGGCAATGGAACTCAAATGCCCAACCTACATCCAACACCTGGAAAAAATAGACGCTAGGACCACAAAACGATTCTCAAACCAAATTCAGGGTATACGGCAAATACCACCAACAAGGACGTAACGAAGCTACCCACAAGTTCAGAAATCCAGGCAGTGGCGTAACTGTGTAGTAGCGAAACCCCGCATTGCGGGTGGCCTCCTCCTCAGAGGGGCCCCTTAGACCGAGTAGAAAAAATAAATGTCACTATGTATTTCAGATCAATAAGTTTGCCAAAATTAAAGCAAGACAGATTAAAATATAGGTATGTATGTTTAATATATGTATGTTTCATCTATGAATAATTGAGATATGAAGCACTGTTTCTTTTTGCTTCAAATGGGCCAAATGTATGGTGCAGGCATCGCAGATTAGATGTAAAAAAATGTCTAAGGATTTAAGTGCTCGTAAAACTTTAAACGCGTTTTTCTCGAGACCACTTTTTTCAAACTGGAAGGACGTATTACTTGAACACTTGGGTGGGTCGAAAATAAATACTTTTAGAATTCGAAATCGCTGCAACTCGAAAAAGTAGCGTATTGGGGTCCTAAAAAAGTATAATTAATTTGGAATCGATCCACATGCAGCTTGGTTACCCGCGCTCATAAAAAATGTTTTAAAAATTGCTTGTTTACCGAGTTTTTAAATTTGATTGAGTTTCAATTTTTTTTTACATATCTGAAGGTCAGAAAAGTCTTCTCAACTTTTTTCGGATTTTAATCTATCATTTTCTGAGAGATAATTCCTATTTAATTTACCATTGTTTACGGAAAATTTTTTAAACACGTTTGCAAATAGGAGGAGAATTATTTGAGGTACATGATAACTTTTTAGTGACGGAAATGTATTACAAAAAAAATCCCCAAGTCCCAAGAATCAAAATTCATAAAATACCAAAATCAAAATTTAAAAAATTGGCAGTACTGCCAATTTCGATTCATGGGTCTTGGGGATTTATTTTCTAATGCATTTTTGTCACTACTGTAATAGCGTATTCGGGTATCCTGCACTGGTGCACTCCGACCTGCTCCGAAGCGGGCAGAAGGGAGAAGGAAGAACGTGAGAAGAAGCAAGAGGGAGCAGATCGGAGTGCTCTGGCGTGCACCAGTGCAGGATAACCGAATACGCTATAAGATATGACACTATTTAAGGATTTCAGAAATAAGGACACGACACAGTTCGAGTAAATCAGAATAATGTGAATGTATTAATCGGACGCTATACAAGTTAATTGACTGAGAGAATAACCAGCAATGCCACTTGTCGCTCGAGAGGTCAAGACATAGCTGCCCGGCCTGTGTGCCTGAACGGCCTGGGTGCCCCTGCGTCTGCGGTGACGTCACCATAGCAGGTGCGGCCCCTGTTTAGAGAGAGCTTGCCGATTTCAGATTTTACATGCGGCCGTCCTGATTTAGTTCGCGCCTCTGCGAACGTTCTGCAACTTTTCTGTGGAAGTCTGTGCGTACAGAAAACAACTTGAGTTAGTAATTAGAAACATAAATTCGTTCTTTTTCCATGCCAAGCTTCACAAGCGTATGTTTTTTTTCCACCATTACCATTATTATTATTTTTTTTTCTTTCATGCAACATGCTATTTGGGACCTATGATTGGTCTCAACCATTAGATAGTGGTATACTCTGCAAAGTAAAGCTTCTCGGTAGCTGACACTTTCTACATGCTCTGCAAGACTATAAGTCTCTAGGCATCTCGGTTCGTGTGCTCTACAAAATGAGTAATTTCTAGGCAACACGATGACCAACTTGTGAGCTCTGCAAATTCAATCAAGCACCATTTCCCGGCAATGAAGAAAAATCAATGCTCTGCCAAATGCCCATGCTTGATTCACTTCTGGGCGTCACAATTATGGCTATCTTATCTTTATTCAGTGTGATAAGGCCAGGCACCTTTTAGTGATTGGAGTCCTCGTTCTCGGAAGTCTCGCTACTCTCATCATTGCTTATCATGGTTTCCCATAATTTTAGCTTTTCTCCAGGGAATACGCCAGTGTATGGCTTTTGTGTTCGTTGAGCACCTCTTATGTCACCAATGACATATCGGTCCTTTTCAAGGACCTCTTTAACTTCGTACGGTCCGGCATAATCTGACAATAATTTCTTACTGTTGCCCTCATTCGAGCTAGTTACCCGTTCTACACCCACAGCATCACCAACCCTGAACACCCTTCGTAAATCGTATCGACGTTTATTTTCCATCTGATTCTCCACTATCTTTTCGGCCGCCCGCTTACGCATTTTAACTCGATCTTGTCGAACCTTAGACTCTCCTATTTCATTTAATGATTTTGTTTCAGCCTTTTGTCGCGGTTGATAACCAAGTAACAGTTCTGAAGGACTTCTACCTGTCGATTGATTCACAGTATTGTTCAATCCCCATTTAACATTGTTAACCTCTCGATCCCAATTAGCCTCATCGCTCGTTAAACTTGAAGCGAGTGCATCAAGAATTGTTCGGTTATACCTTTCTACCTGCCCATTTGCTCTGGGAGTAGCTACTGCGGTCAGCACATGTTTCACGCCTAAACCTCCGCAATACTTCTTGAATCTTTCACTAGTAAAAGCTGACCCCCTATCGCTTATTATTCGCTCTGGATATCCAAATACAGCTGCCGTCTCGTCTATAAACCTTTCAACCACCAACGCTTTAGTATTTGCAACTGCCTTTAAGAAAAAAAATTTCGTGAACGCATCTACTCCAACTATCAAATAACAATTTCCACTTTTACTACGCACAAATGGTCCTAGATGATCAATATGCATCGTGTGTATTGGTTCAGATATCTTTTCGATTGGATATAAAAATCCTGGCATTTTACCTGCGGGAATTTTATTATAGAAGCAAGCTACACACGCCGCAATATAACGTTTTACGTAACGTTTCATGCCCGCGAACCAATAATCACGCTGCATCTTTTCAATTGTCTTTGCAAATGCGCCATGACCTACCTCATCATGACACAAACGAGTAACACGTTGACTCATTGCACGTGGTACAACCCATTTTACCCCACTTTCTGTTTTTCGAAATATTCTTTCATTTTTAAGTAAGTATTCGGAGTGAATTCTCTTTTCTTTGTTATCTTTAGCTTCTTGCTTCAGAACATCTTTTGTGACCTCCAATTTCTCATCTTGCATTTGAGCCAGCAGTAATAAGTCATCTTTTTCTATATGAAAAAGCCCGATTTCTTTAATCTCTTCAGCATTTACCAAATCACTAACAGCATTACGGCTCAAAGCATCTACATGCGTCATTTTTGTTCCTGCTTTATACTCAATGACGCAATCGTATTCTTGTAATTGAATACACCACCTACCTATGCGGACGGTTAGATCTCGCTTGACAAATGTCGCACGAAGAGCATTGCAATCAGTGACTATAATTAACAAAATACCGTTCAGATAAACACGAAATCGACACAAACTACTTATGACAGCGAGCGTTTCAAGTTCGTATGAATGATAACGTTGCTCTTCTTTCGTCGTATGTCGGCTGAAATAAGCGACTGGAAGTTATTGATCATTTTCATCGAGTTGCATCAAAATTCCACCGAGGCCCCATTTGCTCGCATCGGTGTGCAATTCAGTTTTTGCTCCCCTTTTAAACAAAGCCAAAACGGGGCGTGAGACTAGCTTAATTTTGATTTCTTGAAGAGCATTATTTTGCTCTTCGCCCCAATGCCATACTGCGTCTTTCTTAGTGAGCATAGTAAGAGGTCGTGCAATCATTGCAAAATTCTTAATAAATTTTCGGAAGAAGCTGGCTAATGCTACGAATTGTCTTATCTCATGCACGCTCGATGGCGTTGGAAAATTGGAAACTGCATCAGTTTTTGACTTACCCGGTTTCACTCCATTTTCGGTAATTTCGTATCCTAAGAACTCTATAGTTAACATTAAAAATCTGCACTTATCTAGCCTGAGTGTTAACCCTACCTATCGCATCCGCTTTAAACATATTACCAAAGCTTTCAAGCCCTCTTCGAGATTTTTGGCGCCAATTATGTAGTCATCAGTATATGCCTCGATTATCATTTTATCTCGCAACGGTTGAATCACTTTCTGAGTCATACGAGAACATACTGCCAGCGCGTTGGCTAAACCAAACGGCTGGTACAAAAACTCATAATGCCCGTCTGGTGTTATGAAGGCCGTTTTCTCAATATCTTTTTGGGAAACAGGTATTTGAAAATAACCAGACGCCAAATCTAAGGAAGAAAACACTCTAGCCCCTTGCAAATTGTTGATCTGTCCTTCAATAACCGGTGGAGGAAACCGCAGCTTTTTTGTTTTAGCATTGAGCGCGCGATAGTCTACACACATCCTGACTTCGCCGTTCTTCTTGCGTACCATCAGTATCGGACTCGCAAAGGGAGAGTCAGATTCTCTGACGATGCCACTCTCTTTCAAGTCATCGACAATTTCTCGAACTTTATCTCGTTCGGCGTACGAAAGACGATATGGTTTATAGTATACCGGCGTCGGATCGGTTAACTCAATTTCGATCGAAGCGAGTTCCGTCTTACCAAGTTCGTTTGAGTCCAAAGCGAAACAATCGCGATACTCATTCAACTCCAACTCTTGGTATATGGTATCTCTTGGTTTTATGGAGATTATTTTGCGACACTATTATCACTAAATCAGGTATGCTCTCTTTTTATTTTTTGGTTGAAATTTGTAAATGATTTTTGTAAATGTTTTAACTTCGATGTAACTAATTTGTTTCTTTAGCAATAAATGTTTTGACTGATGAGGGCTAACATAGCAGCCGAAACGTATCGACAACAATTTTAAATTTTATTTCGAAAATTTTTTTGATTTGACCTGTCATTGGAGACTATTTTGACACATTTCTACAAGGTCGTGATTTTATTATCAACAATGAATTTCACCAATACAGCCCGTGCCTGGGGTTTCTTCTTCGCTATCTCTTGGTTTTATGGAGATTATTTTGCAACACTATTATCACTAAATCAGGTATGCTCTCTTTTTATTTTTTGGTTGAATTTTGTAAATGATTTTTGTAAATGTTTTAACTTTGATGTAACTAATTTGTTTCTTTAGCAATAAATGTTTTGACTTATGAGGGCTGACATAGCAACCGAAACGTATGGACAACAATTTTAAATTTTATTTCGAGGAATTTTTATTGATTTGACCTGTCATTGGAGACTATTTTGACACATTTCTACAAGGTCGTGACTTTATTATCAACTCATTCAACACATTTATTACTCCTTGTCTTTGTGATTCTGACAAATGCCCCCCTGTTATTATTTTGTCCCCTGGTAATCCTTTACATTTATATTTCTTGATCGAAAATATATTGTTCACAAATATATAGATTCACGATAGACAAAATCCCCGACGAGATGCTCAAAATACATCGAGGAATGCAGTGCTGCTCATTGGGCCCAGAACGGACACTTAAATCTACGAATAAGTCGCCTACGTAATCATTATTGCGAAATTTTACCTGTACATTAGCAGTTTCCTTTGGAGGAATAACAGTCGCCTCAGCTGCCCAAAGAGACACTTTCCTAGCTGGTAAAAGATCGACTTTCGGGAGATCAGCACTCGCCTCATCAAACAGTCGCAGCTGGCCATTCCTCTGTACGACGACTACTCCTGGTAAGTCGGTGAATGGTTGACCGACTATCATGGGGACCTGCTGCACTTCGTCCGGAACGATGTAGGTTTCGTCGTCAGCTTCTGCAAGGTCGACTTTCAGCTTGATGTTGCAGCCACCGCACGGAAGTACGGTAGCACCGCCGAATCCACGAAGTACTCCATCCGTTGCACGACCCTTGTCGCCTGCTTCGACAGCGTTACTCTGGCGTAAGGTGACACACTCACTGCCAAGGTCAACATACGCTCGTACAGGCTTATCATTCACGAGCGCATCGAAGTAGCGAGTATCGTTGCACTGTCGACTATTTCCGATACTTAGAACGTTTTGCTTCTTTTTCTCCGATGGTGGCACTGTTTTGCATTTCCTTGCAAAATGACCTGGTTGGTGGCATTTATAACACAATCTTTCCTTGATTGCTTTTTGTTTGTCTTCATCTGCCTGTTTTTTAATTTCGGGCTTTGACTTATACGAACTTCCAAAATTTCGCTGATACTTGCGGTCCTTATCTTTATTTACTTCGACCTTCGATTTTGTCTGCTCATCATACCTGACCAAAAATGCTCGCAAATCTTCTAAATTTTTAAAGTCAGCTGCGCGAATGCCAGCTTGAATGGCGTTATACTTGATCCCATAAGCCACGCACTCTACGGCATCGCGGCCTGTAATATTACAAGCGCTTACCAAGCCAATCTTGTGGAAGTAATACGTTGCCATAGCTTCATCCCGCGTTTTGATCCTTTCGAGCATCCTTGTTAAGCGCCCCGGCATTTCAGTACGATTCTTAAAAGTAATTAACAATTTTTCTTTCCACTGAGGCCACGTGAGCGCAATCGGCGCAATCGGCGCTCATTCACAAAAGTTGCCGTAGTTGCATCACTCCATCTGTGCAACTGCTTTAATCCTTCAATCTTCTCTATCCATTTATCGATAGTTTGATACGCGTCACTCGGATCATAAGATGGTATGATATTTTTCGGCTCACGTATATTCACTTCCCTTTGATTGCTGTTGTCCGCTGACTGCTGACTTGCACGCGACATTCGTTCGATAGTTTTACCGACACTATCAGCTATCTGCCGAATTAAACTGGTGCTACTTGGCGATAGCGCACGCCTTGTAGAGCGCGATCGGTCTCGACGACGTTCTCGAGAATGTCCGCGCTCTCTTTCACGACCACGTCGGCGACCACTCATTTCTTATAGTACCAAGAAACTTTAATTTTCCTCTATAGGTAACACGAAGTAATCAACTTAAACACCTCACAGCTGCCCTTGCACTAGACACGAATAATTATTTCTTGTATTAATAACGAGCGCGCGTGATTTGATCACAATCCCACTTCTGATGTAAGATATGATACTATTTAAGGATTTCAGAAATAAGGACACGACACAGTTCGAGTAAATCAGAATAATGTGAATGTATTAATCCGACACTATAAAAGTTAATTGACTGAGAGAATAACCAGCAATGCCGCTTGTCGCTCGAGAGGTCAAGACATAACTGCCCGGCCTGTCTGCCTGAACGGCCCCTGTTTAGAGAGAGCTTGCCGATTTCAGATTTTACACTACATAGCTTTTATGTACCTCCAATAATTCTCCTCCTATTTGCAAATGTATTAAAAAAAATTTCCGAAAATAGTCGTAAATTAAGCAGGAGGTATCTCTCAGAAAATGATAGATTAAAATAAAAAAAAATGAGAAGACTTGTCTGACCTCCAGGTATGTAGAAAAAAATGAAAATCAATAAGATGAAAATACTCTGCAAACGAAAAATTTTTTAAACATTTTTTTCGAGCGCGGGTAACCAAGCTGCATGTCAATCGATTCCAAATTAATTATACTTTTTTAGGACCCCAATGTGCTACTTTTCCGCGTTGTAGCGATTTCGAATTCCAAAAGCATTTATTTTCGACCCAACCTATTGAACACGGTTGCATGGATCGATTTAAAATTGTGACAGGAGCTGCACAATTATATTCTCTATCGAAGTACATAGCCGGTTTTGATTTATTGTAAACTTTTTTTTATAAACAAATTACTGCTTATTTTTTAGCGAAAAATCGATTCATTTCTTCAAAAGTGCACTATTTCCACGAAATTTGATTTTGAAAAAACCTACGTAGTTTTATAGCAAATAGTATATAGATTATAAAAAAAATGTCCCAGTCTTATACTTTACGAGAAAAGCGTCCTCCCGTGAAGATGTTTAAAAAGAAATACGATTTTCTAGATGGGCTCTGTCGCCACCATTTTGTATCAAAATGATAATACATTTTTTTTAATATTTCAATATGTGTTAAATAAACTCTATAAAAATAAATCCTATTAATTTTGTCATACTCCCAAAATTAATAGTCAAAGTTAGGCCTTTTTCTGTCGCTAGAGTAATGTTACCCCTCAATTGGCGTTTTTTTTAAGGAAAATGCATAAAAGGTTAAGGGGCCCACTGGGCCCCTAATTCACCATAACCTAATTTTGAAATTTAATTGACGCTTTTTTGTAACAGAAAGTGTTACAAAAGTCTGAGATGCCCACTGGGACTCTAGTTCCCGATAGTTTAATTTTTAAATGCAATTTACGCTTTCTTTTAACGAAAAAGTTACGAAAGCCTGAGGGGCACACAAGGCCCCTTATTCCCCTTAGCATGATTTTGAAATTTAATTGACGCTCTCTTGTAAAGGTAAAAGTTACAAATGTCTAAGGGGCCCACTGGGCCCGTAATCCCCATAGCATAAATTTGAAATTTAATTGGCGCTTTTTTGTAAAAGAAAAATTTACAAAATTCTGAGGGGCCCACTAGGCCCCTAATTCCCGGAAGTATAATTTTTGAATTCAATTGAAGTTTTTTTTAAAGGAAAAGGCACAAAAGTCTGTGGGGCCCTCTGGGCCCCTGATTCCCGATAGTGTAATGTTTAAATTCAATTAACGCTTTTTTTTTTTAAAGAAAAAATTACAAATGTCTAAGGGGTCCCTAGGCCATGGCCTACCTTGGCCTTCTGGTTAATCCAGCACTGAGGACGCTGGAACCTACCTTATGTCTAACTTACTGTCTTACTACCTATCTGGTTCAAGTGAGACTATATTTACGATGAAAAGTTTTCACTTTTCATTGCAGAATAAAATAATGACCTACCTTTTTACTATCTTACTGTCTAAATAAATCATCACCCGATTTTCCTAACTATTCAATTGTCCATAAATAAATAATTATACATAGGTATATCAATTTATTTCTAATTTACAATGTTGGAATCGCACATTCGAATCATTCCTACTCCATTCTCATCATTCGAACAAAAGAGGTTGGCCGAAAATTGTGTCCTCGCATGACCGAAAATTGGGTCCTCGTAGGATCAAGTGATCGAATCCCTCGTGATTATCGTCTTTTATATTTTGTAATTAAATCAGGTATGCTAATTGTGAAGTTTTGCAGGTCTCAAATTGTTCATAAAGGCCTATTCTTTGACTCACAAGATCTTTTTTTATAGTTTAGCTTTATTTTTCACTTATTTACGAGGACTTTCGCGGCACCTTGTCTTAAGCGGCCGAAAACTGGGTCCGTGACGGTAGGTCATTATTTTATTCTGCAATGAAACGTGAAAACTGTTTATCGCAAATATAGTTTCACCTGAACCAGATAGGTAGTAAGTAGTAGTTGAGTCAATTTAAGTTTGATTGAGTACTGAAAAAGATGAGTTGTACCGTCACGGACCCAGTTTACGGTCACTTAAGACAAGGTGCCGCGGCAGTCCTCGCTAATAAGTGAAAAATAAAGCTAAACTATAAAAAAAAATCTTGCGAGTCAAAGAATAGGCCTTTATGAACAATTTGAGATCTGCAAAACTTCACAATTAGCATACCTGATTTAATTACAAAGTATAAAAGACGATAATCCCGAGGGAGTAGTTTTCGATCACTTGATCCTGCGAGCACCCAATTTTTGGTCATGCGAGGACCCAATTTTCGGTCACGCGAGGACACAACTTTCGGCCAATCTCTTTTGTGCGAATAATGATAATGGAGTAGGAATGATTCGAATGTGTGATTCCAACATTGTAAATTAGAAATAAATTGATATACCTATGTATAATTATTTATTTATGGACAATTGAATAGTTAGCAAAAGCGGGTGATCATTTATTTAGACAGTAAGTTAGTCATAAGGTAGGTCATTATTTTATTCTGCAATGAAAAGTGAAAACTGTTCATCGCAAATATAGTCTCACCTGAACCAGATAGGTAGTAAGAAGTAGTTGAGTCAATTTAAGTTTGATTGAGTACTGATTGGGTACACTAATCTCAAAACCATGCATTCAAACTCATACATCTTTGAAAAAACGAATTCAAATTGACTCCGGCATTATTATAATGCATTACTACTAGTGATATGCTAAGAATCAACATATCTTTTTGAAGGGTCCATCAATATTCGTAGTCTGAAAGAATATTTTTTGCTGACCGAAAATTGTGCACTGATATAGAAACAGTACCCAATCAGCGGTCACCCATTTTTTACAACAAAAAGGTTGAAATGTGCCTTGAATCTATTTTTATATTGTTAACTAACAATATAATCGTCCATAAATACAAACATTTACTCATACAAGCAGCAAATGTAATTGAAAACATGCGGAGTCCGCAGCGGGTTTCGTTACGCCTTAAAGTAGCCACGCTGCGACGAAGCGACTCTCGACAGATTTGCGTATCTTCAGAATTTCTTTCACGCGCACGCGCTTCTCCCGGGAATTCAAAGTTTACTTGGTAGACACTATGATAGTCAATTAATAGTTCAGAATTTTTTTCATTGTTTACAAGCTTATAATGAATTGGTAATAAGCGTTTTCAGAATGATTTGACCGAAAATTGGGTCCTGACCTAAAACTGGGTCCGTGACGGTATGTTTTGATTGTGCACACTAATCTCAAAACCATGCATTCAAACTCATACATCTTTGAAAAAAACGAATTCAAATTGACTCCGGCATTATTATAATGCATTACTACTAGTGATATGCTAAGAATCAACATATCTTTTTAAAGGGTCCATCAATATTAGTAGTCTGAAAGAATCTTTTTTGCTGACCGAAAATTGTACACTCATATAGAAACAGTACCCAATCAGCGGTCACCCATTTTTTACAACAAAAAGGTTGAAATTTATCTTGAAACTATTTTTATATTGTTAACTAACAATATAATCGTCCATAA